>JAGFMF010011668.1:2471667-2491565 GCA_019455555.1 Galemys pyrenaicus
GGAACTAGAAGGAATAATACTCAGTGAAACAAGTCAGAAGGCAAAAGAAAAATATCGGATGACATCACTTTTAGGAGGAATGTGAAAAAACAAACAAACAACAATCAAAACAAAAAAGAAAAAGGAAGAAAACGAAACAAACAACAACATCAAAAAAACAACAAGAGAAAACTAAAGGAAATGGGCAGTCATAACCAGAAACAACCAATCAAATAACAACCCAACAAGATCAAAAGATTAAAGATAAACCCAAGGGACCATGGGATGGGTGGAGGGAGGGGAGGGAAAAGACGGTGATGAGATGTAAAGAGCACAAGGGACTGAGGTGATGGTGCACGGGTGAAATGGTGGTGGGAACCCACTGGGGAAAACAAACAATGTCAAATGCAATTAAATACAATAATAATAATAAAAAAAATGTTGAAAAAAAAAAGAAAATTAAGTGATTGTATTTAATTTGCTGACTATGAAAAAAATAGGAGACCAGCTGCTGAATTCTGTCTGGAGGATTTTGCCCACCACTTATGGACAGACAAATGACCTCAAGAACCAAGGCAAAAGTTACACAGCAAAAGACAAAACACAAATTATTTCCCTGCCTGACCCTTTTTAGTCCCCTAAACCCTGACCCTGATGGAACACATGCTGACCATGGCGCTAAGTCATGATTCTGAAACAAACATCCTTTTGTTACATTACAGCCTGATTATTTCTCAGTTGACATTATACAGAAACTTCAGAGTTAGTGACAATCCTGTTATGATTATATCCTGTGAGTCTTGGTTGCTCACCATATCAATTACACGCACTTTTCCTCCCATTTGGCCATTTACATACAGTCACTTATTTGAGGCCCGAACAATCTCCATAGGGGAGAAAAGACAAGAAACATAATGGGATCCAGATATAGTCATGTTTGATAGGCTGAGGTACGAGAAAGTCAGATTGTTAGGAGGACATTAGATAGCCATCCTGATAACAGGTGAGGTTACTATATCCTCTGACAAGGATATAAAATTGGCTGCCCATCTTTCCTTTTCCACAGTTAATGGAAATCCAGATCCTTCTGAATATTTTCATGAATTTTTAACACTCTCCTTTTAATTTCTCTTTTCAATAATAAAGTTCTCAGTCTCTCTTCCCTAGCCATTCCAGAACTGCTCTACTAGCTCTGTATTCTAATTACTCAAATTTGGAACACAGACTTTCCCTTGATACTCCAGAAACACCAATAGCACAAAGCCTCACTTCAGGCGATTAGCTCTCAGCACAGAGCAAGCAGCTTAAAATGGAACACAAAACACCCCTGTTGTTCAACACCCTCTGGCCACCATTGATGTCCAATATGTGGTGTTCCCTGCACACTTGACAGGCTTTCCACTCTGTCACTTGGTTCTCTGGCTCCCTTCTCCTCCTTTCTCTGCTGTCAGAAAATCCTTGTTTATTTTTAATGCTGATTGGCTTAGCTATCTCTTTGCTTCAATGCTTCCTTCCAAATCATGCCCTGGGGGCTTCATCTTTGCTAAATAAAAGGCTATTTACTCCAGAGAGAAATTATGCTACTTCCTTAAAGGCAGAAGCTGCCTCAGTCACTTGTGGTTTTTAAATAGTAATTGCTTTATCTCTGCTGTAAGACACTATACCAGGACTAGAATTTAGAGGGCAGATGATTATGGTTATAGGTGATGGCAGTTTCCAGAACTCATTGCCACTCAAGGAGATTGACAGCATGTGTTTGTCCTGAGGAGAAAAGGGCTTCATGTGTTGATATATTAATATTCTGGAATTCTTTTGGCTCTGGTGAACTCACTCACTACATCCTTTTTATTTTTCCTGGTTCCCCATTTCTCTATTCCACACTACCTCCACCCTTGCCTACATACGCACACACACACACAGATGCACACACAGAAAAGGGGAGGGCTCTCTTCCTTTGGTGGCCATCACATGTGATAGTCAGCAGGTTCTCTGACCTCAGAGCCCTCCTGCATCAGAGTCATCATGTTGGGGGTGTTACAGAGAAGACTGTTGGAGAGTAACTCCATGAAAAGAAGAGGTTCTGTGTTCCTGCCCCACCTTATGAGGGATGGAGCTGAGTGGTGAGGGGAAGCTAGAGAAAAGCCTTGGAGAGGTAACTTGGAGGAGAAATGTAGAGAAGACATACATGCAAAGAAGAAATCCCTCTTGCTTCTTAGCTTTGGACATACAGGGACTTGTGGAAATACATGGAATATAGAGACATGTGAAAGAAATACATGGAATATAGAGTGTAGCGGCAGGAAGGGAGCATAGGAGCAAGGTTCGGGATGGTTCTGGGCAGACGGGTCAAGGAAGGAGAGTCTTGGAGTCCTCGGTGGCTTTTCATGCTTTTATTAGTAGAGGTGGCCAGGCACATGGCAGGCATGGGGCCTGCCTCTCACCCTCATCGAGCGGGCGCATCTCACCCTCTTGGCTGCTTTGCTGCTACTTTCACTGCTGCTCTTTGGTCTGTACTGTTGGTCGGTTCTGTCGGTCCATGACACCGCCCATTTAAGCCCGTGTCCAACTCAGGTGTGCTCACTTGCGCATGCCCACCCTGGAATGCTTGTAGCACCGTAGGTGTCCATCATCACAGTGGTGGGAGGATATAAAGACCTGATTTCTCTCTCACCCTACATAGAGACACTTCAAAGACATGGGTGGGAGGCCTGTGGAGAGGCTAACAATGGCAGACTTTAACTTGATTTGTACTTTTGTTACAGGGAAACCCTAATATAAAATGACTGGGTCCTCACCCTCACGCTCAGAAGACTTTTATAATAAGCCTCCCTCAAATTCAGGTACATGCAACAAAAGTTATTAAAGGGTTTTTATTTTACAAAAGAAGGGGAATAAAGTAGAAATAACACCAAAGGAAGAGAGGGATAAAAATTCATAAATGTCCTACCAGATCTTCCGAGCTGGAATGCAATGGCACATTGAGAGCTGGCTCTGAATCAAGTGAGATGGCTCCAAAGGAAGAGAGAGCCCAAGGCTCACCTCTCTGGTTTTATAGTCAGCCTGGCTGCTTAACTCTACCCTCAGGTCCCAGTGATCCACTCTTCGATAATCATTTTATCAGATTTGTGGTTCTGGAACACTGGTGGTCTGGAGTGGGGGTTGGAGTCCATAAACCTATCTGTGTAATCCATTCAGGACTACCTTCCCCACTAACACTTTGATTCTGCTTATTTCTTTCCATTCTTGCTTGGCCTCTACCCGTTTCCTAAAGTTCCTCACAAAAAGGTGCCTTAAAGACTGTGGCAAGCTTTTGTGCATCCATGGCCTTGCTTTGGGCCAACTAATTTGACTGGGCATTTATCCATGAGGGTTATGGAGGATAAAGAATAGTGAAGTAGTGAAGGTGGTCAAGAGCCTGTACCACACAAGGAGATAGGGGTAGAAAGGATTAGACCCAATCATAGAAACTAAGACCCTTAGGGGTCAGTGCCCAGATCAAGAAGTACAACACCCAGACAGGGATCAGACTGCTATAGGAGTGTCAGGAGCAAGAAGGCAAAGATAAGGAGATTAAGGAATAAACTATCCACCCACAGAAATGAGCCAATTCCTACCAAAAGATGATAAAAACCTAACCTAACGTTGCCCCCACAATGGGGCAGCCATCCTTCTGCCCACCTCTGACTATGAAGGTCCTTCTCTTCACCAACTTTCTCCTCCACAGAACAGTAGCCTTCCTGCCTGCCTGTGACCTGTACCATGCTGGGGCTTCCCTTCACTGACCTCCCTCAACAGAGGCAGCTCTCCACAAGGCTACCTGACCGCAATCATGCAGGCCTCTCTCAGCAAACCTGTCCCTCTCAGAGCAGCTCTTCCTGTCTGCCTGTGTCTATGTAAGTGTCCTTAACCTTTCTTTCCCTTTCTCTAATAACCCTGCTCTTTAAATATAACCAACATCTCTGCCTAATGGAGAAACTCGCCTGGGAAACTGGCCACGTGCTTCTGAAAGGGGGCTCTGGTGAAACATTTCCCAGAGAGAACCCAAGAACCCCATACTCCAAATGCACTGACTCCAAAAACGACATCAAGGGGATGGGTAACTTTGGATGTTTTATGGGAAACTATTATCCTTTCTTCTTTTGTCTTCTCTTAATGCACACTAATTCTATTAAAGTTCTTTCGCACCAAGTGTATGCTTTCTCTTAATGCAGCAGATGGCAGAACCCATTTAAAGCAAGCAAGTTTGGAGGTCTTAGGGTACACCTCAATCTGCCTGTTACTGGGAGGGGCAGGCAGTGGATTTCCAACCTTACCTGCACCAATGCATGTTTTGGGTCCTGACCACCATAAAGTCCAGGTACTGTCACCTGCAACTGAAAGCTGTGTTGGCAACCCTGAAGAGGGCAAGAGGAGAGGGTGGGTGTGACAGGATGGGACTCAAAGCAAATTTGTTATACCTACCCCAGCTGAGTTCAAAAAAATTTTTTAAGATCCTCCTGTGTTCAGAAAAACAACAAGGATCTTAGGCCTTGAGGTGCACCAGTTCTGCTCCATTTTAAAAAATGACTTTATAATGAACACTGACGAAAATCCTCAATAAAATCTTAGCCAACAGAATCCAACAATGCATCAACAAGATAATCCACAATGACCAAGTAGGATTTATCCCAGGAACACAAGGATGGTTCAATATTCAAAAGTCAATAAATGTAATCCACCACATTATCAAAAAGAAGAAAAAAACCCACATGATTATATATCAATAGATGCTGAGAAAGCTTTCGACAAAGTTCAGCATCCATTTAGGATGAAGGCCCTTGGAATTCTCGGGATAGAAGGACCATATCTTAACATAATAAAGGCCATATATGACAAGTCCATAGCCAGTATCATTCTCAATGGTGAAAAGCTAAAAGCCTTTCCCCTAAGATGCCCTCTTTCACCACTGTTCTTCAATATAACACTGGAAGTCCTGGCCAGAGCAATAAGACAAGAAAAAGGTATACAAGGTATCCAAATAGGGAAAGAAGAAGTAAAATTATCACTGTTTGCAGATGATATGATAATATACATAAAGAACCCCAAAAGCTCTACAGAAAATCTAATCAAGCTAATCGGCCGGTTTAGCAAAGTAGCAGGATACAAAATCAACACATAAAAATCAGTAGCAGACAGGAGCTTGGGGGACTGAGGTGATAGTGCACTGGTGATATGGTGATGGGGAATACATGGGGATTACAAATGTCAAATATATATAAATAAAAAATAATAATAATAAAAGAAAATACATCTAGCTGAAACCATTTTAACTTTACATACACTTGAATTTATTTTTTAAACATCACTATATAAAATTATATTAATTGAATAACTGCATAGGCTAAGGCAACCCACGCTGATAAAAATTAAACCAAACTATGATTAATTTTTGAAAAAAAAAAAAAAAGACTTTAGGTTTGGGACTCTCCATCTTCACTAGCAACAATAGCGCTGCTGACAGGGGCACAGAGGCAGACTGGGATTGGCAACTCTGCAGAAATGAAGGGACTTAAGTCCAGGCTCAGCAAACAGTTGTGAGGAGTAGTGTAGGCATAGATGATCACCCCTTGGAGGAGCTTTATAAAATATTGGGCTTCCTTGAGTGAACAGGAAGCGAGTCAAATGGGAGGTTCCTCACTGCTATTGACATCTGTAGTTAAATATGATATGACTACATTTGCAATCAACAGCTGCTAAATTCTGAGACACTTGGATAACATGACTATAATGGCTTTTGTTTTTAAGTCTATGAAGTTTACACAGTTGCATTATTGCAGAATTGTTCTGTGATTTTGATCCATTCCATCAACAATATTTTGTAGAATGCTACTAGTGAAATTTTTACCCAAAATATTAGATTAGGTAATAATATCTAAATGTGACCTACAAATATTATGCCAAGTGCTTTATTATTTTATCTCATTAAATTCCTACCACAGACCCAGGAATTATCAACTATCCCCATGATAGAGATGCAAACAGAAACTCAGAGATTTTAAATAACTTAAGGTCAAACAACTTAATAACAAACACTGAAACTTGTTTAATCAAATATGTAATAATAAACACTGTTGTAGGGTAACTGGAAGATTCTGTAATACCCTTCTAACATACATGATCTTAACTTAGGTTTCCCTAGAGAAAGATTTGGAGATGAAGATTCAGGTATTCAGTGGTTCCTCTGGAAATTTTCCCAGAAGACAGTTCATGCCAGTGAGGGAAGAAGGGCTGGGAAGGACAGGAAGTCAAGTAAAGGTGTTACCTCAGGTTCACCTGATCCTCTCAGTTACTATCATGCCTGTTGGTCAACCCATCCCCTGAGAGAGAAAAAAAAGTCACAGACATAGCCATTGAAAGTAAATCACACCAAACCCACTGACATACAAACATTAAAGAACCATCTGAGGAATCCAAGCAAAGCATGACAATAACCACTAAACCCATTCACAGCAGAGCTGACTCTCCACCAGCTGAAGATCCTTCATTGCAAATCATCCTCAGCAACTAGAATTAGAGAAAATACGTCCATAAACTGGGTTTCAGATGGACTCTGCATACCAAGGAGCAGTAGAAATGCTTAGGTCAGTCTTTTTGTTTATTCAAATTGTCCAGTGATATGGGAACCCAACATTTTCAATTACTGTAGAGGAAATCAGCGTATAGTCAAAGAGACAGCTTGATGTGCACTAAGAACTTCTATCTTGGCCCAGATATAAAGTATTCTTCCCTATACATGTGCCACTGCCTGGATCTGTGACCCTGGACAAATCATTTAATTATGTGAGCCTTAGTTCCTTAGAAGGAAAAAGAAGAAAATTATTCACTCCACATTTTGCCTATAAATGTCATGATGCTTTTAAAAATGCTTTGTAAATGGTCACGATAAAAATATTAGTAATTAGTAACATTGGGTTGTAGTTGGATTAAGCAGAGTCCCTATTTCCATTTAAATGGGCTGCATATAAGTAGACATGACCATGGTTAGATGTAAATTTCAGAGAAATGGAATTTTATTCTTTTTCACAAAGCAATTTGATTTTGCTTACTCCCCTAACATCTCTACCCAAGCCATCCTCCAGCTGGAGAATCACTGGATTTGGAAAGAGGGCACGAAATCCTAGCTCACAATGTCACACATAGGTTACTGCCTATGAAGGCTTGTACCTCACTAACTACTCTACCCTGGAGGGACTTGCCCTCATACCTTTACACTTCCTGTTGCCCTGGCTCTCCACACTCTCGCTATTAACCTGCACTGAATTATCCAGCACCTTCAAGAAAATATCATGTGATAAACACATTTACATGAAGCTGCAAACAACATAATGGAATAAACACCACTGTTCCCACTCCATCTATCTAGTGCCAAGTATGCAAAGGGCAGTTCATTATCAGTTTGGACAAATGGATAAAGAGAATCCTAGAGATCTTGGTGGATTTTTCAGACTTTAAAGCTCTCTCAGGGAACCAGGTACAAAGGCACACCAGGTAGGGAAGCTAGTATGCAAGGAGGCAGGCCTGGCCTGGGTTATGGGCTCGGAGTCAGGCAGGCAACCAAACCTACTAGCTCCTCATGAATCTTTACACTCTTTCTCTGGGTTCTCGCCGGCATTCTCTCTCGTGCATAGTGTCTTGGTCTCACCTGTTCTGCAGTCACTCTGCTCATCCTCTCACTGCTTCTGTCATCCCTGCCTCTAGACTCGGGCATACACACTTATATATTCACACACCCATACTCTAGGTGTCCACAATCAGACACACTTGCCTCACACTCACATTCCCAAATACCTTCTGCAATAACACTATCAAGACCACAGGTGATAATCACAGAGGCTAGTGGCATAACAAGTCTGATTAATTCATTTATCCTACAACCAGGCACCGACTTAATCTAAAGGAGAAAATCCCCATTGCTGATGCAAAGACGTTTGTGAAGTTTGAAGTAGAGTTTTGAGCACCCAGCACAATAGAGTGCAAATCACACCAGAAACATGATTTGCTAAAATAAGGCTAGCATTGTTCATGACAAGAATGTTTACCTCAAGAGCAGCTTCCAAGTGCAGAAAACAAAGGGCTTCCATTATCACAGAATGTTTCTTTCTCAAACATCCTTTAGGCAACCAAATAAACAAAGAATAGACTTAGAGATCAGAGAAGCCTGAGTTTATACCTGACTTCAACACTTGGCAGCTAGGTGGCCAACACTTACCAGCGAAGTGGCCCAGCTTCCCTATCTGCAAAATGAGATTTAGACTCCCTTTCTCATGAGGTTCCTCTAAGAACATAGTTCATTCAAGTTGCTTAGCACAGTTCCTGCTACCAGCATATATTCACCAAATGTTATCAATAAATTAGTAATAATATATAAAGGGCCTACACCAGTGCCTGTAACAAAATAAAATATGCATTATGATGACTTTATTATGCTCTTCAGAGAGCATTTCAGTGCTTTGGGTTGGTGGTCAATGTTAGTCAAATCAATGAATACACAAACAGTTGCAGCCAACAAGTTTCTTAACCCAAGAAAAAAGAGAGCACTACTGAATTCCATGCCTGACAAATCCCTTACCTCCCAAACACCTTAAAAATAGGCCCTATATTAGCCAGGCTGTCATTAGAGCAGTTCCTCTCTCATCAGCCCAAGAGCAGCACTGTGGGTGGCACACACAACCTCCCCAGACCAGGGGGCTGAATGTGAGGGGTCACCATCATCAGTGCTGTGCCTCACCAACTGTGTCTTTTTAAGATGTATTTATTTATGCATATAAGAACTGGGGCACAGGCCAGAAGTGTGGGGTTGTGGGGCAGGGTGAGAGGATTCACCAGAGACAGAGTGGGGAGCAGAACAGGAGATCTACCAAAATACACTGCTGAGGGGAGCAGCAGGCAAGGCAGGAGAGGTCTGCTGCACCATGTGGGTCCTCTCCTGGCTGGGGATTAAACTCGCACTGCAGTGGCTGTGGGAGCCCCACAGTGCAGCTCTCAACCCCTTGCACCACCAGGAAGGCCCTCACCAACTATTTCTGTCTAGAATTGGAACAGGAAGTGACCCTGGCCATGGGGTTGTGCTAATTTACCTGGCCCCAGAACTTAACATCAAAGTGGGAACACCACAATGTTTGTGTTTGTTTCTGAGATGACAGCTTCTTTGATTTTGTACAAAATATGGAGCTGTTATAAGTCATCTAACATTTCTCCATGTAAATGAAAAAGAAGTAAAAATATAAGCTACCACCAGTATCGCAATTTATCTACACTGTCTCCACCACAAATAAACTTCCTTTGTATATTTTGAAGAGGTAAATGGAGGTGAATTTGATTGTTCAGATAGTTTATCCCAGGGAAGTTTCTCCTCTAACCAAACTGAAAAAACCCAGAGGGAAGAACATGGAACATTTAAGGAGAGGTAGCTTGCTGCTCCAAAAAGAGGTTGTGTTGGCAGCATCCTCTTGGACACAGGGAAAGAATCATACTGCCTGAAGTCCAGTTTCAAACAGGTGTCAATAGGGGCATGACTAAGGAATCCTAGAAAATGACAACCTGTTCAGTGAGCAACACAAGGGAGATACATTTACTAATGATCTACATGGCAACAACTGCTATCTATTAAGGATATATGCTAGGCTCTATGTCAACATTATGTCATTTATCTGAACAATAACTCTATAATAGGCATTATATTAGTTTTCCTGGGTGGTCATAACAAAATATCACACATTAGGTGGCTTCAACAACAAAAATATTTTTCTCATAGGTCTAGAACATATTCAAGGGAGAAGTCCAAGATCAAGATGCCAGAAGGGCTGGTTTCCTCTGAGGGTCCATAGGGAAGGGTTGGAGTCAGGCCTTTCTCCTTGGTTTACAGATAGTGACCCACTTGCTGCCTCTTCACAGGGCCTTCCTCCTGTGCATTTGCATCTGCTGACATCTCTTTTGTGTGCCTCCTTTACTTTTTTCATAAGGAAAACAAATTGGATTAGTTCTCATTCTAACTTAATCATCTCTCTTTTTTTTTTTAAAGATTTATTTATTTATACATACAAGAGCTGGGATACAGGCCAGAGTCCAGGGAGGTGAGAGGATTCACCAGAGACAGAGCAGGGACCAGAACAGGCAGACTGACTGAAACACACTGCTGAGGGAAGCAGCGGGGCAAGGCAGGAGTGGTCTGCTGCGCCATGTGGGTTCCCTCCCTGGTGGGAGGCAGGGATCGAACTTGTGCTGCAGTGGCTGCAGTTTGCATCATAGTGCGTTGCTTAACCCACTGCGCCAGCAGGGAGGCCCTTAATCATCTCTTTAAATATCCTGTCTCTAGCTATTGAAGGGTTAGGGCTTCAACATATGAATTTGGACAGCAACACAATTAATTCCATATAGATACTCAGATATCCTATCTTACTGATGAGGATTTTAAAGTCTGCCATCTGTAATGTAGTTAATGAGAATTTGAGTTTGGGTTGGTTTGATACAAAAGGTCATTGTCTCTATCATATAACATTGCCTCTACAATCCTGGAGCAGTGCAGAGATGACTGAGTGACATCACTATCAGTATTTCTAGGCCACTGAGCTGTTGAGAAGTTTTTGGTAGGTGGTTTGAAATGCATAAGTCTAAGACCTGCAATTGGGGATTAATTTACATTTTATTCCTTTGTTACTACAGAAAATCTCTCTAAGCAACAGAAAAATATGTAATCCGCCCCTGCACAGGCACATACCTGCCCTGGCTAATTATTTAAGACATTGTTCAAAGCTATGCTCCTAATTAACAGTGTTCACCGCTTATGCCAAAACATGAGCCCCACATCTCTCAGTCTGTAATCCATCTGGTCTCCAGGCCCACGCTGCTGGAGTCAGGTATGGCTGCAGTGCACAGTTACCTCTCTTCCTGCTTAGAGTGGGAGGAGGGGGTCCATGGTGGGTAATGAATCAATAACACTCAGCCAGTTCTCTGGACTCTGTTGACATGCATGGCCAGTTTTCTCTTGTGATTAATTACACTCGCTTTTGCAGGAGGATTAATTCACTTTTCTGCAGAGCTTTTCTGAACTCTGCTATTAAAAAGCAAATCTCGAATGCTCCCTGTCTCAGAAGGAATGGAGTCCAGTTCAGTGTGGAGGATCGCAATTGTCAAAATCCATGGTTTAGAAGAGAAGATAGTCAAAATAGAAGGATGTACCTGTGTGTTTGTGTAGATGTACATTATGTGTACATCCATGTGCATAAGTATAAATCTTGCACAATTATGATTTTTCTTATTAAGGTGACTATATGTTTCCCTTTTTGTCAGCGCCATCTATTTTAAAAATCTACTAAAATAAATGCACAAACAAATCAGATACTGCACATTTCAGATAATAACACAGTCAAAAAAGAGGAGCAGATAATTGGAGACATATTCACAATTAGACATAACTCTCTTCAGACAAAGAACGAACCCCAGTTAATTAATGTTTGTCAAGCACTTTAAAATACAATACAACATTCCATAGACATTCCCACCTAAAGATAGGAAGACAAAAGGAGGGGGGGAGTAGCTTAGGCTTGCTCTGGTTCTGTCTTGCTCAGTTATTCATCAGATTTACCAAAGGGGGGGGGGGGGAACCACATGCACACAAAGTAGCTGAAACTAAATTTCCTTAAGAGCTATTGCTCTGTCTCTAGCTCTCATTTTTCTTTATGAGTGAATGGGGAATAATTCTTCTGAAAATCATTTCACAGGAGCAGTAACATCAATTCTTAATTATTAATATCATGATTTGTTATTTATTGAGCATCAACAGTGCATTAGATGTTGTACAAAACACAGATAGCTCCAAGTCTTAAATCAAGCTGACTCACTCTGAAATGTGGATCTTTAGGCTTCTCTCTCTCTCTCTCTCTCTCTCTTTTTTCTTCTTGACAGGATTTGGGCAGTGAGCTGGATAATGAGGTGCTGCCTGCCTTGGAGGGAAGTGTCTCTCTAGCACTAGTGGTTTTATCACCCTCGAAATAAGAGCAGAGCATTTACCTGAGAATCAAAGACACCACACTAGAGAACCTACTTTAAAGGACATCATCTCCAATGGTTTCTGAACTTGGCTACTCCTGTGCCTACCTTAGTAATTTTTAAAGGCAATCTATCAATTATGTAAATGTTTTTGTAAAAATTTGCTACAAATATCCTTTCCCCTTACTCTAGCACTCGTTGCCAACAGTTGGAACTTACTGTATTTATATATATTTAATAAATGAGTTCTAAATACATTGAAACGCTTCTGTTTTAAATCAGTTTTGAAATTCTATTACTAAATTTTCTATATTTTGATGCTCCCATCCTTAATGTTTATACATGTATATAGTTTTGGCAACAATAACAAAGCAGTAGTGATAGAAATATTTTCAAAATGCCTTTTCCATCACACAAGTCTCTCAAAAAAACAAATGATTTCTTATTTTATAAAAGGAGTTTCGTTGACTGATAAAAAGTCTTCATTTAATCCACACTATTTCATCAACATCTAGGGTGAGCTTAGGGCAGTCACATCACTTTTCTGTGCCTCGGTTTCCTTATCTGTAAAGTGCAGTTAGTAGTTTCTAACTTCTAATATTGTATTAAGAGTTAATGACTTTACCCATTTAAAATAGAACAATGCCTGGACTATACTAAACCCATTACATAGAGCATGCTGAGTGTGTTTAGTTTTTCAAAAATTTCTGCCAAGAGTCCATCTACCAACAGGAGGTCAGCATAATTGGATACATGTGTTTTTCTAAGACAAAAATGCTCAGCTTTAAGTTTTACTATGCTTTAATTAATTTGACCAAAGGTAACCATCTGTAACATAAAAGGTTCATAGGTATTCCCCATTTCATTCAAAATACTGTAAAGATTTTACTTGGAATTCTGTTACTCATAGTCCATAAATTTCTTTAATAGAGCACAATCAACTACAATATATGGAAACTTGCTAATGTGGATAAACAAATGAAGGTGCTGCTGCAGCCCTCAGTGTTGCCTACTGCTCTGCCTGCAACCTCTCCTATGCAGCATCTGAGGTTATTTGTGATTGCTAGACTCACTAGATACCAAATAGCAATAAATTTACTTCCTTTTTTACTTTTAGATAAATGTAAATACTAAGGAGATGGGGCCTCCCTGGTGGTGGCACAGTGTATTAACCAACGCACTATGAAGAAAATGCAGGAGTTGGTTCCCTGACCCCAACCAGGGGTGTGACCCACATGGCGCAGCAGACCTCACCTGTCTTGCTCACTGCTCCCCTCAGCAGTGTGTTTCAGTCTGCCTGTTCTGTTCTCCACTCTGTCTCTGGTGAATCCTCCCACCCCCCACACCTCTGGCCTGTACCCCAGCTCTTGTATGCATAAATAAATAAATCTTTAAAAAAAATCTTTAAGAAAAATAAATGTCCTTTTTCTCTGCCCCCCACTATAGGCCCCACCAATCTGGTCCAGTGGTCTCCCTGCACACCTGCAGAGATTCTCTGGATTCCCCCAAACCACTGAATCAGGCTTCTGTGTGTGACCTGCTTCTCAGCCAGCTGTGGTGTTAATGTGACACCTTCAATGACTATCCCACCTGCCCAAGTGGGAGCTCCCTGACAGTAACCTTGATAGGGGGTCATCTTCTTGAGCATTTCCCATGACAAAGAGCTTACTACCTTCCAGTGTAGTCCATCTTATGTTTCCTGTAATTGTCTACCTCCCTATAATTTTACTTGCTGGTGTGAGCATTTTCCTCACTGGTGAAACACAGAAAATGATTAACTTTCTCCCCCAATACTTGCCTGTCCTCTCTCAGTCCTTCAATCAGCCCCAATTTGACTTGGTTTCTGGGATCTTTTTCCATGCTGCTTCTCCTCTCCTGCCTGCTCTCCCACTGGAAATGTTGTTCAATATCCTCTATGTCATCAGACCAGGTCAGGGCTCTGTGAGTATGTGACCTCTCCTGACTGCTGCTGCAGTGGCATTATCAAAGCCAAAGAGATTCATCATCACCAGCTGAGGTTCCTATGTCTTCTCCATTAGGATGGTTCATGTAGAGATACTACATAGATTCACTGATAATAGAAATACTTTTTGCAGTACTTTCAAACTGCAAGAAATTCTGTCTGTGTCTTTCATATATATATATATATTTAATATACTGGCTCATGATGCAAAATTCTAAAGATCTAATATTGGCTCCTTTTAGTCTATGTCTTAGCTTTGTTTTATACCATAAAAATATGGGGTCAAGACAAACACCAAATCTAGAGTCAGGACATCTGGTACTATCTATGAATCCACACACATCTGCTGTGTAACTTTTAGCAGGACACTTACCAATACAATGAGAATATTAATGCCTACCCTCTTGATTTCACAAAGTTTTAATGACAATTAGACATTACAAATTATGAAACCCTTTTAAAATAGTTTAAAAATTACATTATTATTTTTATTACAATATGCCCCATAGGTACTTAGTAAATATTAATGAAGAAATGAGACATGTGATAGAGAGCAGACTGAATCATGATAAAGAAGGGAGGATCAGAGAAAAGATAAGATATAACATCAATTCAAATTCTAGGTGCTTAGAGATAGTGTCTGTTGCCGATGGCAACACAAAAAGAATCACAGTACTCCAAGTCCAATGTAGTGTTTAAAGAATGCAGGGTTTAGTTTCTGGTAAGGGATCATCTCACCCCCGATTTCTATGGTGTCATGCAGTTAATGAGGCATCTAGTAGCACCTGTTCAGAATTTACCCAGGAAGAAATGTAATGGGTAGGAGGCAGGAGCTAAGAGGCAAGGTTCACATTTATCAACATGCATTGCTAGTCTTCCGTGGACAGCAAAATATTTAACTGTTGAGCAGCAAATCCCATTTGACTGCTTTAAGTAAAAGGTAATGATTAATATCAAGCTACAAGTGTGTGCCTTTCTACATTTTATTAAATAAAATACACTAATGGCATGTGTATGGAATAAAATTGTGTTTTGAACAAGTTTTTCATAGTATAGTTGGTTTCTGCACTTTTAGTCATCCAATCATGTATTCAAACAAACATTTCTCAAGTGTGTATTATGTGTTCAGTTTTATCCTAGGTAGAAAAGAACTATACGATGATTAACCTTAAAATCTATGAATGGAAAAAGGATGAAAGGAGGTAAGGAGAGAGTGAACTAAAGGGAAGGAGGGAGAGAAGAAGTTAAATGCAATATGATGTGATAGAATACAGGCTGAATCAGGATTCCATGAACTCACAGGTGTCCTTTGAGTAGTGAGTGACTCAGTCAGGACTCAGTTGCAGATCAGAGAAACTACTCTAGCTAGTTTAAGCTAATTCCCTGAATACAGGGAATTAGATGCCAACAAAAACATTGTTAATGTCAGGAAGAGCAGTGTCTATCATATGCCAAGACAGAAGAGTCCTAGAACAATATCAAAGAACTGCCCTTCCACCACCACCCTATCCTCCCACCACCTCAGCACACTGTCATATTCAGGAAGCTTGGAAATCAAGAGACTGCCAATGGAACAGTGGCTCTAAGAATACACCTTATTAAGCAGTTCTCTACAGCTGTTAATGCTTGCTAGATTCTTTACTGGGAAAAAATACAGTAGATAAAAGGCTAACAGACCATGAATGTTTTCACCATTTAAATCAGTTCTGAATTTAAATTTTGTGTGAATGCATCTGGTAAGTAGAGCTCTGAACCTTATCTGGAGCCTTAGCTGCAAAGGAGTCTCTTTCCATACCACAGGCCATGAGTACTTGGAGGAGGTGTGAACAGTTGAAGAAGACCTATCTGGCATGTCTAGCCTAGCAAAGAATGTAAAGAGGGGGAAATTTTAGGGCACAGATGGGAAAGGCTGAAGGTAGGAGGAACAGCGTAAGCATGAACCTAACCAGCATTAAAACTCACCTCTAATGAGCTATGAGCAGAACCATTTTCAATATCACAATCTTTTGGTTATTGTTACTACTGATATTAGAGCACTAAAGTCAAATCCACATGAGTACAGTGTCTGACAGAGTGCACATGAACTCAGAATCAAGAGACAACAATACTCTTTCCGGCACTACCACTGATACTATTCTGTTGGGAGTTGGGGAGTGTCACAACTTCTCTCATTTTAATGTTCCCATCTGCAAGAGAGGGAGAGTATTCCATAATTCTCAGTTAATAAATAAGGGTAATATGAAATAGAAACATCAAAACCTGTCACCTTGGGCATCCCTGGTGGCACAAGGGGTTAAAGTGCAGCACTATGAACCTAGCCACAGCCACTGCAGCACGAGTTCGATCCCAGGCCAGGGAGGTTACCCACATGACACAGCAGATCTCTCCTGTCTTGCCTGCTGCTCCCCTCAGCAATGTATTTCACTGTATCTCCCTGTTCTGCTCCCCACTCTGTCTCTTGTGAATCCTCTCACCCCCCTCCCATACCTGGCCTGTACCCCAGTTCTTGTATACATAAATAAATCTTCAACAACAAAAAAAGTCACCTTGGTATGAGTAGTTTGAAGCACACTAGAGAATCTACTTATCTACTTACTGGGAGAAAGGCGATCTTCAGGGTATTTGCAAAAATTTGCCTTGTGACCAGTAAATTCCTTTTTATTTATTTATTTATTTTTTAAATTTTTTTCTGGCTACTGTTTTATTTAACACAAAAAATTTTCAACTTTACTGAGGTGGCTGACCACGTCCACGACCAAATCCTCCTCTAAACTGGAATTCAGTTGCTGACCCAGCCCCAGCCTCGGCTAAATTCCTTTTTAATTAGTGCATTGTTTGCAGTTTTTTGGACAACATTAGAGTGGTGGGCACCCAATAATACTTGCTACGAAATGAAAATGTAATCACCAAAGAACTGTATTTTCCTTGAAAATGCAGAATCTTTCCCAGCTTTCTTCTCATAACATGTTGTAGGAACCTGCCATTATGTCACACATATTGACTGGCAGGATAAATAAATGAGAGAGCCAGAGCTTTGCATTCTTTCCTGAGCCTTGTGTTCAACCAAGGTGAGTGCTTGGCAAGCAGAGTAGTCTTCCGCTTCATCGTTTTTATGAATATGTAATTCATGTAGTCACAATAGATGTATTTAATGTAGTTTGGAAAGCCATGTGTTATTTCCTTGCTATAATGGCTCCTCTGCCCCTGCTTAGAGATGAAGAGGCTCAGCAGCTGTTGAAGGTCAAGCTAGCACTGAGTTACCCAGTTACAGCATACAGCTGGTATAGACCATGTGGTGTGTAAATCACCTGCAGGAGCACAGGCAACATTACATGTCCATAGCCAAGAATTTCAAGCCTCGCTCTTTCCCCACTTACCACCCCCACCTCTCCCGCCACGCACACAAGAGGAATCTATACAAACAAGAATAATAATATACAATCAGATAAGTTTCTAAACAGGAGACAAGCAAAGAAAATACAATGAAACATGAACTGACTACTACATTTGGTTAGATTTTCTCCCTCATTATCCACACTTAGTGAGAGTCAATGATGATCAGAAAGGAAGTGAGTGCTAAACCAAGAAGCGAGAAATAATCCAGAATTAGATCAGCGTTGGGGGAGGGGGGATGTTAAAACTGTGAGTAGGTGTCTTCGAAGTGACAGTAGTGAAAAGAAAAATAATTCTGGATTGTAAGCTTTTCCCAGATGAATGGAGCTAGTAACATCTGTTTCTGCTGTTTCTTTTTTCTCTCACTCAAACACAGACACGCCCGCGGAAAAAAGACAAATTTCAAAGAGACACTCTATGCCTTAACCAATTATCAATCACAAAATAAGAAATATGGCTATATTTATAAATGAATTGTCACCAGCAGTACGAGAAGGCAATGCCAAAGTTTCCTTGTAGTTGTAATGGGTTTTTTTCTTTTATCAAATGTCTTTGCTTCCACCAAGCTTATGCCAATTGCTACTGTCTGATCTTTCCGAATAATATTTAACTGATCCCCACTTTCTTTTTTTTTTATGATTTATTTATTTATGCACACAAGAGCTGGAGTACTGGCCAGAGGTGTGGGGGTGAGAGGATTCACCACAGACAGAGCCGGGAGCAGAACAGGCAGATCAACTGAAGTACACTGCTGAGGGGAGCAGCAGGTGAGGCAGGAGAAGTCTGTAGCGCCATGTGGGTCCCCTCCCTAGCCAGGGATCAAACTCTCAAGCTGCTGTGGGAGCTGCTGTTCGGTGGATGCTTCACAGTGGGGAGCTCAACCCTCTGTACAACCACTTTCTTTCTAACATTCATATCTGACAAACTGTTGTTATTCTTGATTTTGCAAAGAAGCTTACAAAATGTATTACCTTTTTTTGAGATATTTCCTCTGAATTCTGGTCAACTTGACTTGCACAACTTAAAAAATTAATTGCTTAGAACTTGACAATGCTTTATGCCTGCAAGTTATGAGCACCAAGGGCAGTTGTGTGGCTCCTTCAAACTGAGATTTCTCTTTCTCTGCTTTAATCTTTTCAGTATGTAGTAAGCATTGAGAGTTTGCATCCTGCTAAGAGAAGATGCTGTTGGGCCCAGAAGACAGTCAAAATGACGGTATATAGGAAGATTGGCACCTTTTACATTGACTGAACATGTTTAAAGCATTGTTTTGAGGACTAATACAGGCAGAGCAGGAATTGTGGAAATAGAACTCCACACAGGAATTATAGAGAAGAACCATGTAAAAACTATACAACAAGGCATACTGCATAGCCCTTGGGTAGAAACTCAGAGGTCATTCCTCTAGTATTCTCTGTGCCATCTCAGTATTCCTGGCCTTGACATGAATGCCTTCCCACAGGAAAAGTGATGCAGATGTAGTGTGGTTCAGGGGGAAGACTGGTTATTTCTCAAAAGCTAAGAAGATGACTGTAGGATTCAACAAGAAGGCTCCATCTTTCTTCAGCAGTCAGAGAACACAGTTTTCTTGGCCTCATGTGAAGGACTCAATCAATTAGCCAGCACTTTCAAGGGTGAAAAAGAGCATTATCCAGCTACTCTAACAACCCATGCAGGAGTCACAAAATGGGAAAAGACCCTAGAGATTTTATGCCTAAATATCCAAACATAACCTCACATTGTATTCATAGTCCCTGGATAAATGCTCTGTTTTTTGCTTCATTTTGTCTGAGCAGGCTCAGTGCTCATGAAATATCCACAATATGGGATGAAATTTTCCACAGAGGCACAATGTGTGATCCACAAATACTACCTTTGCCAACTGCAAATTTTCTCATTTTCTTCAAGCTGCTTACAGGGAAAAAAAGGTGGGGGGGGGGCTTTATTAATTATTCTAAACATTTGCCAGTTATTTGGGTATTAAGGAGGCTTTTAAGTATTTGAAAACCACATTTGTGTTAAATACCAATGTAAATGAAGCACAGAAATGCTGTTGTGTAGGATTGTAGTTCACAGAGATAGTAGTTCTTCCCCATTTCAGCTATTTCACTCTGAGGACATTAAGCTATTACCAAAATCATCTTCCCTTTCAGGCCTTAAGGACAGATTTAATTTTGTACAACTCTCAGACTTGACGGTTAATAGCAATAATGCTGAACACAAACATCTGGACTCACTATAGGAAATCATTTACTTCATTTTGAGAAACAGGGCACAAACCTAAGTGAAAGTCATGGAGGGCTTCCTGTTTCAGTCACTGATGGAGACAGGAAATAGGCAGGGAAACTGGTAAGAAATGAAAACTCACTTTAGAGACTATTATCCTGTTAACAACATGGTGATCTATTCGGAATTTGTACCTTTAGAAAATGGTTGGGCGGGCCTCCCTGGTGGCGCAGTGGGTTAAGCAACGCACTATGAAGCAAACCACAGCCACTGCAGCACGAGTTCGATCCCTGCTGCCGGCCAGGGAGGG
>JAGFMF010011668.1:2491615-2512905 GCA_019455555.1 Galemys pyrenaicus
CCTCTCCTGCTGTGCCCGCTGCTCCCCTCAGCAGTGTACTTCTGTTGATCTGCCTGTTCTGCTCTCCGCTCTCTGTGGTGAATCCTCTCACCCCCACACCTCTGGCCTGTACCCCAGTGCTTGTATGCATGGATGAATAAATCTTTAAAAAAAAAAAAAAATGGTTGGGCAAGCGATGTAAAGTACACAATTTTTTTTAAAGAAACTCACAAACACTTCTAATATACCTAAAACTTTACAGTATAGACTAGAAAGGCTAACAAACAGAGGAAGATTTTTTTAATTCTTAAAACCCTTTACTACCTAGCCCAACAAGATGTTGATAAGGTTGATCCATAACCACATGCTAGAAATTAGAGATATATAAGTTTCCCTGAAAATCTGGGTTGAGAGAAGGATTTACAGTAATGGAATTATTATTTTTCAGTTTTCATCCATATTGACTTGTTCCCTATAAGATTTCCTGTGATTTTACACCTTTTATGTCAGTGACCCTAAAGTGGAACCCAAGTCCTTTTTGGTGACTACACTCATCTCTACCACCAGGACTTCAGCAAACACAACTAGGAGAACTTCCACTGAAAAAGTTAGAACCACCACATGGGTAGAGTGGGGGAGACATTATTCAGGCTGTCACATCTTATGGTGTGTAAGGAAAACATCAGAAAATCTGACTTTGTATCTTTTAGTCATCACACCACCAGCTACTTCTTACTAGTTATAGGTATGTTAGCCACTTAATCCACAATTTTGCTAATCCTTCTCATCGCCCTCCCTTATGGGTTGAATTATGTCATACAAAACAAGTTCTAAGTTCCAGTACCTGTGGATGTAACTGAGTTGGAAATATCAAACTCCCTGCTTATCCAAAGGGGATACACTCCAAGACCCCCAGTAGATGGCTGAAACCTCACACAGTACCAAACCGCATATATACTCCACAGATTTTTCCTGTATAGACATATAGACATCCATATAATAAAGTGCAATTTCTAAATTAGGCCCATTAAGAGATTCACAACCATAACTAATAATAGAATAGAACAATTATAACGATACATAAAAATATATACATTGAATTGTAGGGTCTTTGCAGAGAAAATTAAGATGAAGTTATTAAGGTGGGCCATAATCCAGTATACTGGCATCCTTATAAGAAAAAGCAAAGCATGGGCCTCCTGATGGCACAAAAGGTTGAGCGCTACACTGTAAAGCATCCTCAGCACAGCAGTGTGAGTTCGATCCCTGGCCAGGGAGGGGACCCACATGGCGCTGCAGACCTCTCCTGTCTTGCCCACTGCTCCCCAAGCAGTGCGTTTCAGTCAATCTGCCTGTTCTGCTCCCCACTCTGTCTCTGGTGAATCCTCTCACCTCCCTTGCCTCTGGCCTGTACCCCAGCTTTTGTATGCATAAATAAATCTTTAAAAAAAGAAGAAGAGGCAAAGCACCATAAAGACACAGGGAGAATGCTTAGTGGCCATAGCAGCAGAAATTGGAGTGATACAGTGTGGCCTGTCACTATAAGAAGCTGGGAAGCTAGGAAAAGGTAAGAAAAGATTTTACCCAGAGTATCACAAAGGGAGTGCCACACCACCGATACCTTGATTTTGGACTTCTAGCCTCCAAAAATATGAGAAAAATGAATGTTATTATAAGATCCTAGTTTGTGGTACTTTGTTAAAGCAAGGAAACCAAGAAAATTATCTCCTTTTCTCACTTTCCCTTTTCTTTCATTTTCTCAGCAAAGATACTTGGCATATCTTTTATGGTCTTGACACCTACCCTCAGATACTAAATTTTGACCCTCAAGCTGCTGAAGGATATATTGATATTTTCCAGTGCAAACGACAGTTCCCTCCCCTAGAAGAAACACTGGTGCCAGAGTTCAAGAAAATACTTTTTTTTTTCACTACCTATAATGTTTTAAATTGGAAAATAAACACTCCTTGTGCCCAAATTAGATCTGGGGGTCTAAACTCTACAAGTTACTTGTTGCTCTTGATCAAATAAGCAGACCTTTGTCTCATATCACAGGCATTGCCACAACTGTAGCAGCTTCCTATTACTAAAGGGATGAAGACCCTCATGCTCAGCAGTCCTGAGAACTGGCATGTACGGGCCCCTACCTCTATCTGCCTCGCTTGACTGGGCCGAGGGTTCTTCTGCTCTTTGCTCTAACTATATAGGCTTCTTTCAGTTCCTGTTTTTTAGCACACACTCCCTGTGCCTTGCAGCATTAACTACTGTTCCTGATACCTGGAATTCTTTTTCTCCAAATCCCTGCCCCAGTAGCCTGAGTTAATGCCTAATCATCCTCTAACCTCAACTCAACTGTCAAGTCCTCTGAGAGGTCTTTACTACATTCCAGGACTGAGTAACATCCCCCAATTACAGACCTTATGGCACCCACTGCTTTTCCTTAGTAATGTTTATTAGTTTTTAATTATAATAGAAACTCTTTTAATTGAGCTCCTCGGGGAATTAACTAATGTTTTCAAATCCATCTGTAAAATGTATTGACTGATTTGCCCACAGCATGATAAATGCTTGTGGCTTCTGCCACCTAATACCCTCATCACGTCTACTCCCGCCAACTGAGCTCTGTGCTTACTAAGAGGGGGTTGTTTTTGTTTCCAAACCTGTTTATGGCATTTATACTTGATTACTATAATTATGTCATTTAATTAAATATCAAATATGAGCATAGAAAGAATTACTTATTCTTTTTTTTTCTTTTTTTTCTCTTTCTTTCTTTCTCTCTCTCTCTCTTTCTTTCTAGAATTACTTATTCTATGAAAACTAAGTTAAATGCTTTTTGAAAGACTTGAAAAAACCTGGGTGGTAGCGAAATTATTCTTAAATTAGTTGTAGGCAAGACAAGTTTAAAAGATGGGGGGAGCATAATAAAAATCTAAATGAACTCATATTACTTTGCAGTATTACTTTGCAATATCTTTGCATACTTTAAGGCTTGTGAAACTGGAAATTATAAATGATATATATCTTGAGAGGATTTTATGCAAGAAGATTATGTAGAACTTTATTTTTGTATGCATGTATATGTGCAGTTTTATATACATGTTCATACACATATTGTAATGATTTTTCACTTTAACTGAATTTTCCAAAGATCTAAGCAGGGTCATTCACTATTCACTACAGTGGTTATTGGATAAATACTTCTTGTGAGTTCCATCACAAGAAGCATGTCCCAATGAAGAAATTTTTAAAAAGAAAAGAAACAACAAAGAGCACGTCTGGTTGGGTCAGCATCAGAGTTCTAGAGCCTCGAAGTGACTCACAGTAGTTAGGAGCTCCTATCCTATATAGTAAGCACTACTCTGAATAAAAACATAAAAGATGATTTATTTATACTGTGTAGACATAGAAGAAAACATAGCAAACCATATATACTCATATCTGAAAGATGCACAGAGCAGTAGAAAAAACATTCTTCAGAATTCTTTGCTATAATCAATACTAACTTCAACTCTATAGAAGACTCCTTAGTGTGTGAGGGCGTGTTTTCAGGAGAGCAATGTCCTTTCTTTCCAGGTGATAGGCTGGCTGCCCTGTTTTGTCTGAATAGGACTCCCTGGGTGGTGTGGATCACAATCAGGGAAGGAAGAGACACTTTTTATGTTTCTCTCCTCTCTTTATGCTGTGATATATTTATTTTCATCCATGATCCTGGCTTAGAGAACACAACAAACAGGTTAATCCATAAAAATGAAAACTTTTTTCATTTCAACTCCATTTCCTGCTTCTCTAGGTAAAACAGAACTTTCCCTGAGGAAATTATGTGTTCTCAAATGATCTTAGAAGATCCCACACACCACAAAATATTAGTATGAATCAAACCATGTTTTTTTTCATTTACATTTAAAAAGAAATATGAATGTGGTACTGGAAAAATATACAGACATGGCTTCTAGTCTTTGCTTCATTGTGATTTCCCTCCCTAAGCTTCAATTTCCTTGTCTGTGAAATAGGAAAATACAAGGCTTCCTCCTCTCACAGAACTATTGTTAAGGATCAAATTAAATAATAAACATAGGCACGCTTGAAATATTACAAAAGGTGGTACAAACATATGTTATAACTGTTACTACAGGGTCCCCATGCCGTGTCTCCTCAATAGCTTTAGTCTGTGTCCTTTGTGCTTGTCAGGCTGCACAGAATTCATTCCCTTTGGTACAAACACAAATAATCGTCTGTTATTGCACTTGAGAAGAGACTACTGATTCTGAAGGAGAGAGTAACGGTCCTACTCTGACAAACTTTTTGGGGAAATCCACAGGGCACTCAGTGAACATTTCCACTTTGCCCACCCCCAACACACACAGTATTTTTAACACAGATATAGAGAAATGCATAAGACTCTTGTGGAAAAACATAATTTCATCGCATTATGGGTTTAAACTTTAACAGCTTTGGTATCCATCTGAAAAATATCATTTCAGTTGGTTCCATCCTAGTAGCTCAAGCAATAGAAAAATCATACATTCACCTCCCTCAATAGAATGTAAAAGTCTACAGTCTCTCTGTAATGTATGTGCACTCAAGCTATACTAATTTATTTTACAATTACTTTCATTTTTTTAGCATTTTTATTTAACTCTTATACTACATAATTAATGGTGTTTACATGGAAAGGTTCTTTAATGTAAATGCCATAAGTGGATTACTGAGCAAGGCTTAAAACAAATAAACATTTTTCTCCTTTTAAAATTTCTTCACTCTCCTCTGTCTGGTACAAGTGCAGAGTCTTTTAAATGTCAAGAGGATATAGAAATCAGGCTTCTTAGGTCCATTCTCCCCCTGGTAAGATGGGCTTATAATTCTCTTTCCTGTAATGGTTGGCCTGGGGGAGTCAACAATGGCCCTGCTGACCCAACACATCCAGACTCAGAAGCCTGTCTTATCTTTGGGAGGTTGCCACTGTTTTACTTTCTGACCTTCAATATAACACAATATCTGGCCCTCACAGATCATTTCCTGCAGAAAATTTTCAGTGCTGAGGATGAGACATTCATGAGATAAACAAAAAAGCTCACTATAAAAAACAGAAAAAAACTAAGGAAGAAAACCTACAAGGTTTCTAAATACCACCACCACCATGATTATATTGCCCAATTGTGACAATTACTAGGACTCTCTCTCCTAGTTCAACTTCAGACTGCATGCTTTTTGATTTCAGAGCCTATAACTATAATATAGAATTGGCATGATAGTCACCATTTGTGACTATCACATACATTTTTTTCCTATTCTCAAGGGAAAACAATACATCAAAAGTTATTTCTTTATGCCTCCTTCTCTAGAGGCAAAGCTAAGGATGTTTGTAATGAAGGCACCTACCTCCGTGCCCTCATATTTAGACCTTAGGAATTGTTGGGATGGTATTCTGACTCCACGTTATATCTGAAAGAAGACAGGTGGTGGATCTTCTAAAGTACCTTAGGAGTTATCTCAGGAGTTGAAGCTGAGACTATACCAGTTTTTTCTACAGAGGACTATAGTCTGAAAACTGACCACAGAGTTTGCAGGATCTTGAGATCCAAGAGAGGAACTCAAGGTGACCTTCCAGAAGACAGAGCCCTGTACCAACCTATTTAGATTTCCAGGGTAAAACCTGAATTGAAGTTCAAATCCAGAGAGCAAGATGTAGGTGGTGGCCTGTGACATGCGTCTTTTGAGTGATCACAATTATAACCAAAAGCAAACAAAAAACTCAACAAGACCAAGAAGTCAAAGATAAACCAAAGGGACTGTGGGGGAGAGGGGAAGGAGGGGAGGTCAAACACAGGAATGAGAGCAGAAAGAGCACAAGGGACTGAGGTGATGGAGCACAGGTAATGAATAGTGGTGAGTACTCCCTGGAGAATATAAATGATTTCAAATATAATTAATTAAATTTTTAAAAATTGTATGACCCATCACTATACTAAGATCTTCATATTCTCAGAACATATTACATGAAACATATTAAAAGGTGTATATATATCCTACATTTAATAATTTTGCTATCAGGGAGTTCATAATGTATTTGAAAACATTTTGCTAAAGAAACTAATTTAAAATATATTATGATTTCTCAACATTCTTTATGTATACTTAGGTACTCCCATTTGCTAAGAGCATCTCATCTAGAAACTATTTACAAATGTAATGAAATTGTGACAAGCACTAAATCCAGCAACTAATGAAGCTGACATAATATTATATTTTATGACCATTTAATGAATATTCGTTAATTTTGCTTTGGCAATTTTCTCTTTTATTTTGGAGACAATAATTCTTCCAGATTAGACTACAGACATTTCTTTATATAAGCACAGGTCAAATACTTGACACTATGAGTCCTGTACTAAACTGGTCCTATGGGCTCGAGGCATACAGGCAGGCACTCCCAAGTGATTAGGCATTAACCACTGTGAGTTCCCAGGGAAAACCAGTCATTTCACCGACATCCACACTTAGCCAAAACAACCATATGGAAGATAGCAAGTCTTGTGTCATCATCATCATCCATCAAAGACAGACATACATTAATCTCAAATTCTGTGAATTTTTGCCTCCTTAGAGAACTTTGCCCATGATCAAATGTTAAAATCATTCATTGTGGGCCTCTGGTGAAGTTGTTTCTCCTCAGGTGAAATCAGGTTTCATCAATCCAATTTAGGAAGCTTCATTTTCCAACAAGAAATGAGATTTGGAAACTGATTTTGAGTTGTATTTCTCAGAAGGTTTTCTATCAGTTCACAAAGTATATGTTATGCATTCTTCACCAAGGTGTTTATAACTAGACCAAAGATAACTTCTGTAAAGATATTCTATCAGAAACTGCTAGGTGGAGCGCACTTTGGCAACTGACTTTTTTTCCAGAAAGATTAGATCTTATCAGAGTACATCAATTCAAAAATAATCACAGGTAGACTGTTGACAGTCACAGAACAGAATATCCTCTTTTGCTATCAGCAAATGCTGAAATGATAAATTTAAACCTCTGCTGTTTAGATATGTTCTCTGACAAAAACACATATGGTTTGTTTAGGGGATTTATTGCTGACCTTGGTTTGCTTTATACCTTTTATTTTTAGTCACTGAATACACCCTGAGTACGGTAAGTACATGGACACTGTCAACAGCAGCACAAAATGAAATCCAAATGCCATTTTCTAGCTCTGAGAACTAGGGCAAGTTATTATGCCTCCATTTCTTCATCTGTAAAATGGCACTAATAATACTTAATAGGATTGTTCTCAGAATTAAACAAATTAATGAGTGTAAAGCTTATGGTGAGCAATCAATAAATGTTAGCTTTGAGTATTACTCGTATTGTTATCCACTATTTTCTCACTATTAGCAGTACCACCACACCTTGCTCCTGGATGACAGAGCAGTCTCCTGACTTGTCTGTTTATACACAGCTCTCAACTACCTCAACCCTTTCCAAACTAAGTGATCCTTTCAGAAAGGAAGGTGATCAGGTCAATCCTCTTCCTGAACATAAACAAAAAATAAAGCAAAAATTCCTTCAGCTGCCCTTTACATAAACCACGAAGGCCCTGGTATCTGGCTCCTGTTTATCCTTTCTAGTCCGTTTCCACCTTTCTCCTCCATCTCCATCTCCTCTATGCCTACCCTTACCAGAGATAATGCTCTGCTCCTCTAGGTCTACCTTTATAGGCTCTGCCCCACCAGGCCCTTAGATCCAATCTAAAAGTGACCTCTTCAATAGATCACAGTCATAATTTTTTCATAGTTCCCTATGCCTTCCTTTCTAAAGCAGTTAATTTAGTAAACACGTGACTTACTTAAAGGATAATTTCTCAACGTCTGATTTGACTTCACAACCTTAAGTCTGAGGAGGGTACAGGCTGCCAGTTTTATCCATCACGAAATTCATTACCTAACTCAGCCCGAAGCAGGACTACAGTAAACATTTAACTCATGAATGAATGAACAAATGCAGGAAGGGGTTGGTTTACACTACCTGGACTACATGTTACCTAAAGTTGGCCCCTACACCTCAGGCTCCTTCTTTTTATGGCCCCAAGAGCCGGGTGACTTTTTCATGGGTTTATGTTGAGGTTTTTGTTTTGTTTTTAACAGTATGACTTAGGTTTTAGTGTGTCTCTCTTCATGGCGAGGCAAAGCCACACTTCCAAAAGGCGATAGGCTGGCATTTCAGATCCAGGGAGACCCACACGCGCCGCGGCAGACAAGGGCGGAAGTGCAGGTCGCGGGGCGGGAGCAGGGCAAGCTCGGGCGGAAGCGTGGGGTGCAGGGCGGAAGCGGCGATTTAGGTGGCAGGAGGCTCAGGTGGGTGTTGGTGGGCTGCTACCGGCTGGTGGGCGCTCGCTGGCACCCCGCCCGGAGCCGGCACGTGGGCAGGGGTGGCGAGCCCGCAGGCTTGTTTTCGTGCAGCAACCTGCCTAATTCGATTGTCTTTAGAGGGAATGTAATTAAACCGGGAGCCATTAATCCATAAACCACCGAGGGACGGTGGATTGGTAGGGGAAGAAGGATGTCAAGGGAGGGTACTACTCGCGCGTGCGATCTCCGGGAAGTGAACAACATAGTGGGCGGGGTATAGGGAGATTTTTAAGAGAAAGCAGAAAACATCTCAGCTTCTCGCGCTCATCAGTGATTCACAGATGCCCGGGTCCTGGGTCCTGGGTTTAATTGAATTGTATGAGGTGGCAATACAATCTCTCTTGGCAACCCACTGAGATGATTGCCTTTTAAAATAAACATTTTGAGCAGCCATATTGATCTTTAAGGTGACCTGAAAAGACAGAAAGGTGTAGTAAGGAACATTTGTGACTGCTGGGGCTGTCTGGCCCGGCTCTGTGGATCGCCCTTCTGCTTTACTGGTCAAAAGAACCACTGAGTGCTGAAAAAATGAAAGAATAAATCAGAGATACTATACAGTGCTCAGCAATTACTTAGCCTTGTCAGTCACCTCTGACAAATAGCAATGCATACCATTTTTTACAAGTGTCTATTTCTAAGACTATCTTTAAGAAGGAGTTTTTTGCCTGGGTGATCTTTGTTTCTTAAGTCGATGTGTTTTATATATATTTTATATTTTAGAGTGCTTTTTTACTTGATCTTAGCTATAAGGCTGAGAAGTGGTAGGACATTTTTCTTTTCCCCAGTCCAGAGAATGACCCAATTTCACTTCAAGGTTTTTAGTACCTCAAGACAAGGGTGGTATCTAGGATCTGTTATATCCCGACATTTTCTATTTTCCACATAAGCAGATCTCCTTTAACTAACTCATACTTGGTTAAGCAGTCACTAGAGCCATGTCTCAGTGTATATGACACTGGGTAATTAGAGGTAGCTGTTAAGAGGCCACAGTTTTTTTCATTTAGTAATAATTATCTGAGGAAGCATTTATAAAAAAATGCACATGAAGCATTCTCAAGATAGTTGGAACTGTATACATTGAGACTGAAAACACTGGGGAAAAACGGTGTATGTACTCTGATAGAGTGGTGATAGTAATATTGGGGTAAGGCATAACTAATGGTTTTGTGGGAAATGTCACCTATTAACTGAGGTCTTCCTCTGCTGAGGAATTGCCTAGTTCCACAAAAATCCTTCTGTCAAAATTAAGATCATTGTGCAGGTTACCCAACTTTTCTTTGTTCTTGCTTGCTGGGGTAGATAGTAGTTCCCTGCCAAGGAGGGATCAATATTTTTATCTCCTTCATGAGAAGAAAATGTGGTTGTATGGTTTTATGTAGATGAACTGATGCTATGCCACAGATGCTTCAGAGTGTGGTGCTTAACCTGCTGCGCGCCACCAGGGAGGCCCACTTTTGTGTTTTCAATACCTGCATAGTCTTTGGCATGTTGCAAACATCAATACTTGCTATAGAAATGAAAACAGAATGCCCTTTAAGACAAGCTAGATCTATGAGGAGAGTGAAAACATCATTGGCAATGCTGATGGTAGGAAAGGTAGGAAAAGGTAAAACGGTAGGCGGAGAAAAAGTATGGGACAATAGCCTTTCAGCGGTTACAAAATGCAGTTAGAAGTAATGCTTTGACAAACAGTTTTGAGTAGGGAGGAGCATGTTTTAGATTCTATAAATGGCCAACTGCCTTCCAAGGAGATCTGGCCAATTGCTGGACCATTGCTGTGTTTTTTGAGTGGAAGATACCACCTAAAAGGCTCCACCCTCCTTCCAGGCCTGTTATGTTCAACTTACTCTGATACCTGCTGAGCAGATGTTTGAAGAGCATCCACTTGGAAGTATACCAATCACTAGTTTACCTAGGGCACCAATATCTTAGTTTGATCGTGCCTTCAGAGTAGAGGACCTATGAATAGACAGTATTTTAAGGTGAGGATGCCCAAATAATATTAAAGGAAATCCATATTTGTCTTTTCTACTTTACTAACATTGGTAAGAGTTCAGTTTTTTTGTTTAGTAATAGTGTAGGCATGTGGTATATGCTTTTTCCTTCTGTTACTAATGGAATTACAGAAGAAGTGAGAATGATACTATTTGAAACAAATGAATTTCTCATTATTCCAGTGCTATTTCATATTAATCATGAAATAATTGACTTCTAGTTTAGTAAAGAAAGACATACAATTGAATTATTTGATTTTTTTAACTTTTTACTTTAAAAATATGTAGTCTTCCAGTCAGCCAAGAGCAAGGATACTGTTTTTTAATAGAAATTCAGTCAGCTGAAGCAGCTTAGGACATAAGACTAGAGAGAAAAAAAGATCTAAATTCAGCTTTGTTTCTCCAGCTTCAAAAATGAAATTAATCTGAATCTTCTTAGATTTAGTGATCAGAACCTCATTCTTAGAGTAAAAGAATTCTGCCATCTGAAGCTGAAGCTATCCTCATTCTCTCCATCTGAAATTAAACTTCAAATAAAATGTGATGTCTTTTATTGGGTATACTCTGAGGATTAATATTTAAAGCTCTTCGAGATTTTTTTTTTTTTAAGAAAGGAAGTTAAAGTTGGAGATCTCTTATAGTTCTGAGAATACTATTGGTCTCCTGTATAAGTCATTGTTGAAGGAGGAAATATAGAGAAAGAGATAAAAACTCTAGCATGAAAGACTTTGGTTAGTTTCTTTAGCAATAAAGTAAGAGGCTCTGCAAGGTCACTTCCCAGTCCCAAAATAATAACATATGCTGTCAATGATAGCACTTAAATGCAAAACAGGATTTAGAATTTCACATAACTTGAGTATTGCTGGGGCCTCACCTCAAGAGTGGACGGTTCTCAACATTCAGGTTGAGCACTGTACTTCTGTGGATCTAGCTGCTGTTGGTATTACAAATCCAGGAAATGCTGGAATTAGGAAATAAAATGTTCCAAAGCCACTTACTACGGAATGGCTAAGAGTGAATGAAACATCTTTCAGATTTTGTGTGGTCAGGAGGCTAACCTTGCCCCTTTGGCAAGAGGAATTGGAAATAGAGGATTGATGATGAATAGAAGACATTGCATGGATGGAGGATTTTGAATTGCAAGCGGTTGTTTCTGGAAATGGGATTTTGTGCTTTTTAAATATCAGGGAAACTGACATTACTAACTGGGTACAACAAGACTAAAATGTTGTAATGAAATTGCTTTCTATCTGGGCCAGTATTAAGTATCAGAGATAGCTTCAAAGAGAATAGGTCATTTTGGTTAAGAAGGGTAATGTGGGAAAGAGTCTGCATAATTCCTTATGCACTTTGTTTCCATCCCTTGAACTAGAATTTTTTGCCCTCATCGTAATGCTGTCTTTATGGAATGAAGGAATTTTCAAATTGGTTTTTAAACTCTATTAAGTCCTCATGTATGATATAACCCAACCACATTATTCAGGTTTTTTTTGGCTTTCAGGAACAGCTTTGCAGCCATTATGTTGTAACTGTACTGAACATTGTTGCACACTCTGAATTCAGAATATGCCTCTCTGGCTACAGACCAAATGCTGAGTCAGTGTCTTTGGGTTGAAGATGAAGGGAGAACTACAAGGTTTGCAAGCCCTATTATGTTAACAGGATTTAGTTCAGAATCCCCTTTGGACCTCTGGGTGCTAGAGCGTATGTATAGTTATGTTGGTATCCTTAATTAGCATCTTCCTTTTATTTTTCTCTTCTGAATGTTTGCTTGGAAGCCCTTTCCTGGCACTGTCATGTTCCCCAATTACCAGGTAGAGACCTGGTAATGATCTAGAAAATGACTGCTAAGGCCCAAAGACTCCAAAATAAACTCTTGCTTACATTAAAACTCCTGCCTCCTTCCACTTCACATTTGTCAGCTTGCTGTAGGCCTAAGCAAACATTTGTAGAACAATGCCAAAATGACTGTCATTAAAAATCATTTTTAAAATGTCTCTCAGACCTCCCTGGTGGCCTAAGGGTTAAGTCAGCGCTGTCACCACTAAGGCCTGAGTTTGATCCCAGCCAGGGAGCTAAACCACATGGTGCAGCACATTTCTCCTGTCTTACCTGCTGCTCCTCTAGCAGTGTATTTCAGTATATCAACCTTTTCTGCTCCCCAACCTGTCTCTAGTGAATCCTCTCACCCCCCCCTATACTTCTGGCCTGTACGCATAAATAAATTCTTAAATTTATAAATAAATTCATAAATAAGTTCTTCTACGCATAAATAAATATTAATAAAATAAAACTGTCTCAAATGAGGGAAAAAATGTATTCTTCCTTTTGCAAAGTGCTTTTCCAACTCTCCAGATGTGGAGAGTTGCATGATGAGTACTTAGCCACTCTAATGCCACACCCCCATTTCCCTACTGGTCTTTTCTGACACCCAGGCTTCCCAGTTATGACTGAGAAACTAGAGAATTGAGTTTGTGACAAGCAAGCACCTTTCTACTTCTACCCACACGTATGATCATCTCTAAATTTTGATCATCTGTAAATGGCCTAGCATTTTAGGCTCCTACAGCTAATAACTATTTCATATTCTTTGTTCAGGTACTATTGAAATCATAGACTATTGCAATATGGCTTATATGTGATTCCCCTTCTCCTGTCAGGGAACATTTGATATCCAAAAACTATGGCCACAGTTTTTCCTGGTCTCTGTAGGGTGAGAGAACAGGAGAAGGTGCGGGGGCAGGGGGGGTTCCATTTCACAGTTGATAAAACTCCTTCTCACTACAGTCCATCCTGCATGCGCTCTTCAGATCAGTCTTCCAAAACACTGGTTTTATCCTATCACTCTTGTTCAAAGCCTTTGGCTCCCATCCAACACTCCCACACTGCCACGGCACCCCTACCTTATCATCTTTGTGTCTAATCCCAACTCCGAAATGCTTCACCTTTCTTCTACATATCCAAATCCTAAATGATCTAAGATCCCTCTCTTGTGAAACCACAACTAATCTCATCCCACAGTAATCTTCTTTTTCTCTTATATTACTTAAAGTTACCCATTAGAGATCCCTGTTGTAACTTACATGTACACATACATGTCTTCTGGCTAGATTTTTTTAGATTTTCATGGGTTTGGATCATCCCTAACTCATTTTTAAATCTTCCCTCCCCACTGGAAAAAAAATGAGTGAATGACATCATTAGTTTACTAACCACTGTTAAGCCTGACATAATTTATATTGTTTCAGTTAAAACTTTAACTCCTTTCTCTTGAATCCACTGAAGTACATTTCTCTGTTATTCCTGTTAGTTGTATCAAGCAGAGCTACAAGTTGATTTTTCCATGTGAGAGTTTTTCTGGAGGGAAAGGGACCAAACACCAGAAAGGAAAAAATTAATGTCTTATTTCTACTGAGAATTTGAAGGGGTGGTATATGGGGGCAAAGTACATGTACTAAGTGATAAAAATGTAAATACTGTATACCTTCAGGGAAACTGAATAGGCAAGGCATACACTTCAAACAGTTTAGGAACTTTTTCACAGAGCAAGTGTGTTGAATGCAAATTAATAAAGCACCAACTGACTACTAAGTGGAAAAGAGACATCCAGTTACTTGGAAATTCCAGTCATGGTAATGATTCAAAGGGAAGTAAAAAGGGGATTTGCCTCCAGGCACTGAATGTGACCAGTCATTCCTTTTTGAGATTGATTTTCTCCTGGCTTCTCACACCTTTGTATAATGAACCTATTGGCACTGAAATTGGAAGTAGAAACTGCAGGGAGTGTAGTGGATGGGGCATATGGTATGAGGAGGTGCTTCTTGCTCCCTGGGGTCAGGGCATGATGTCAGTCTATTCATGGCTTCATGTGTTAATGCAGGATCAAGTCAGCAGTCTGAACTACACATTCACAATGAAGCTGAGCAGGATGCCATGTATATGTGGAGCCACATGTGGGTCCATGTGGGTCCTGTGTAGCATAGGATATTTGTTACAACATCTTGCCAGTTGGCTCCACTTATCCAGGTACTGAGGCTGAGGGACTGGAAGAGTACCCAAGATCCTACGCATGCAGTGAATGAGGAACCCACATATGTTGGTCTTGCCAGCCCTCACTTCCTGATTCTATTCTTTAGCCTATTCTATCTCTATTCTAGTCTATCTCTGCTCACCTCAAAGCATTTGCTAAATTTTTAGTTTTGGTTGTATACCTCAATGCTGCCTCTTTGTCACTCTTGGCTCTACACTTGTACCTAAAATCCCAAGTTAAGCTTCCACTCGTTTGGGAGAGAGGGAGGTTTGGACATAGCTGACTGTTCAAAAGTACAGAGGAGGCATCATCTGTCCCCATTTCCTTGAGCTAAATAGAATGCAGTGACTCAGATGAGTAAAACGTTACCACACTATATAAACTTTAAGTAATCTAACATTTTGTTCCTATTAAAGTTTGTGTGTGTGTGTGTGTGTATGCATGTTTGAGTGCACATGCGTTTATCTAGTCATTTGGGCAAAAATAGGAACATTATACTTAGATGGTAATAAATGTGAAATGGAGCACTTAACATCTCTCATGGCACAAACGACTAAACGGAAGTCCTAAGCCTTTCTTTATGGAACACAGGTTCAGCGAGAGCTACGGTAATAGTGTTTGGTTAATGTCAGCTCAGCATTAAATATTCTTATGAAGAAGCTCTAACATTACCTGTTAATAACCAAGGCGGTACCTGGGCTTATATACTTTTTGATTTTGCTCATGAACTTACATTACAGTTTGCTGATATAAGATCATGTGAGCTTGGAGATTCGGTGAGCCAAAAGATTCTTTGTATGAATAAAAATTCTGGTCAGTGAAGGTCAGTTTCTCTACTCAAGCGAGAACAATGTTGTTTCCCTTCTAATCAGACACACACAGTGTTTGAAGAATCCAGGAGCCCCATGTAAGTGATGTGCAGCATAGCCTGGGCAGCTCCTCATGCAAGAAATGAATAATCCTTAATAAAGGCTCAAATGACCCTGGCTTCTTCTGTACTGTAATCAGTTGCTTTAATGGTATGCCCTTCAGTGCTTTGCAGGGAAAATGCTATAAAGTTAAGTTATATTCCTTATCTTGCTTCAAGGAGGACTGAATTGGTCCAATCAGTCCTCCCCCCATGTTGTATTTGATTCTGCCATAAAGACCACTGAAGTCAGCATCAGTTTTGTTGAAAAGCTAGCATTTCCTTTCTCTTTCAGGGGGATCCATGCCTCTGAGCAGCACTGGACTTGAAACAGCAGGAGTCACCATCTTTATTGTTAGGCTGTGGAATTTGTTTTAGGCACATTCTAAATCCAGTCTCTGCCTTTTACTTTTCTCATTTTTTATTTTTGGTCTCTGAAAAAGGTGACCCAATTGTGATTCTTTGATATTATGAACATAGCTCTTTTTGCTTATATCACAGAGGCATATAACAATGCCAAGGATAAAATTGTATCTGTGTGTAAAGATATACATCTCATGACTAAATTCAATGAATTAGTAAAAAAGGTATCCCCACACAGTCCCAAACTAATAGGCAGAGACTGCCTTTTAGAATTTTTTTTTAAATATATATAGTGCTGAGATACCTTTAAAAAACAATAGAACTAATGAAAACATCACATTGACAGAGTAACCCATATTAAGTTATTATTTCAAGAAGGCATAATTCAGTGAATGTGACAGTGACAGCAATAGTGCTAGGGTTTACAGAGTTAGTAAAATAGTCTAAGTAGAATATTATATAATTCCAATTAAACTATCATTTTTAATTTTACTTTTCATTTTTATAATTAAGTAGACTCCAGTGTTCAGAATTTTAGTCTATCTTATTGTGAGATTACTATCTTACTTATCTTATTGTGCCTATTAAAGGTGTATGGAGCTTTTTCTTAACTCATACTCTAATATAATTTTTAATAAAGTGCTTACCAAGAAATAATTTAACAATATGGTAAAATGCATGTACCTTAGGATACTTGAAAAATATGCATATAGTAAAAATGCATTAATTCTAATGCATTTTTCATTAAATATGTGCCATGTTTAAGTGATTAAATACTTGTCAGAAAGGAGAAATAGAGATTAACAATGGAAAACAGAACTAGTTGGAATGGAATGGCTAGAGCATCACTGAAGACTTAGCTCTCTGGATTTGTTGAACAAATATTCTAGTAAATCTGGAATGAATAGCAACTCTGTTTACTATGACAGGTTTTATTTGTCTTGGGTGCACAAGACCACATGCTGTATTTTGTCATGTTAGAAATGCTAAAGCAGATTTCCACTGTGAATGTGATTTTTTTTCCTTTTTTTTGTTAAATCTTTACACCTCAGTCTCTACTCAGCTAGGTGAAAGCAATAAGTCTTTCTTCTGTTACCAGCCAGACATCAATCTTAAATCCCCCCACCCAAAGCAAGTAGCTGTAGTTCACTGTCCTGGTTATAGTCTTAGATCACTGCCATAGACAGCCTGATCCTTCTCATTTCTAAGGACTATCTTTCTGCCTGTACTTTAACCTAATTTTAAAATTTTCCTTTTTCCATATAGCATAACTTCTTTAACTCCACATCCTAAGACAGTATGCCACTATTGGTGTAGGGCTTTCAGAAACCAGTGATGCAGAAATTTCTACCTAATGTAATCAAAGCTAACATTCTACTTTCAAACCGATTTATATCCTATGTAGAGAAAGCCAGATTTAGAAGCTGTTGTCTAACCACATTCAACTCCTAGAATTCTTGATTCTGCTGAATTTATGGAAAATGTGTACCAGGGCCTAACACTTAGTTGAGAGCAGCACAGCATACTATGAAATTGTTTAGCTCCACTTTCAACCTTTTGAATAATGCTGGGTTGCAGAGTCTTGCAAAATTATCACATTCCTTTTTTTTATGCATTATCAGGAACATTTAGTTAGCAGAGATATCTAGGGAGAAGTGAAAACTAAGGGTTTAAGAATGAAAGAAAGATTATTGTTTTCATGCATCCATCAGGCTATGATCTTTTTGTAATGTCTTTAGTTTGGTATGGGTTGGTGTTTTCCTCTATAGTAATATCATTCTGTTTGAAATGCATTAAAGCTAATGTTACACAGAGGAGCCCGGTCCCTGGTGCAGATTAGCACTTAATTAATACAGTCATGCTCTATGAAGCAGAATAGGGCAAGATCCCGGGTGGTGGTGAAAGAGTTTGGACCATTTGTAGCAGCCTGACCCACAATCTTGCAGACACCCTAAGGAGCACTAACCTTTAGTTATGATATGAGATCTGCCTAAATAGAGTCTGTTGTGTATACTGAGTATGTGATCAGAGGTAGATGTGAGATTAAAGGGGAAGAGAACAGCTCATTCTAGTATATTTAACATTCAAACAAATATTTGAACACTTACCCTGTGCCAGGCTAATTGTGAATGCTCAGGAATATTGAGGTAAACAAATACCTGCTCCTGTGGACTTACAGGACATATAGATATAGAAAGAATTTTAAATGGTGAAAGATAAAAGAAAACTATAGAAAGATATGAAGACAGAGAATTATGGGCTGACCATTGTTATAATAGTCATTAAGGTGACTTCAGTATGTGACATGAGCTCAGGAAAGAAGATGCTGCTTAACAGTTTTCCTTGCAGAAGGAGAGCAGGTGCAGAGATCCTAATGAAGAAGTGATCTTTGGGTATTCAAGAAACAAAAAGGGAATATTCACACTGCAACTTGCCAAAATAAAGAAAGAGAAAATAGCAGATGAAGCTGGAGGGAATAAAGAGAAAGTAAGAAGTGAAGATCCCAAGAATGAATTCATCTTGGAAATACTAATAAATGATAAACACAGTAGCATTTGTGCTCTCATTTTTTAAAAGATTTTATTTATTTATGTATACAAGAGCTGGGGTACAGGCCAGAAGTATGAGGGGTGAGAGGATTCACCAGAGACAGAGTAGAGAGCAGAACAGGCAGATTGACAGAAATACATGCTAAGGGGAGCAGTAGGAGAGGCAGGAGAGCTCTGCTGCACCATGTGGGTCATCCCCCTGGCTGGGGATTGAACTGCAGATGCTTCATAGTGCAGTGCTTAACCTCTTGTACTACTAGGGAGGCCCCCAATAGCATTTGTTTATTTGTTTATTTTTAAATATATATTTTTTTATTTATGTGTACAAGAGCTGGAGTGCAGGCCAGAGTCGCAGGAGGTGAGAGGATTCACCAGAGACAGAGTAGAGAGCAGAACAGGCAGACTGACAGAAATACACTGCTGAGGGAAACAGAGGGTGATGCTGCACCATGTGGGTCCCCTCCCTGGCTGGGGATCCAACTCACACTGCTGTGCCACGGATGCTTCACAGTGCAGCACACAACCCACTGTGCCACCAGGGAGGCCCACATGTATATTTTTAATTATCATATTTATAGTTTTAAGGACAAAGCTGAATGCAGTGTTATAAGCCAATGTTACCTCAATTTGAAAAAGAAAAAGGACAATGATAGAAATTCAGTAGAATGAGTAGGAATAAGTAGGTGCCTTATGTAGAGCAAAGTAGCAATATGAGGAAACTTGAAAGGGTCATATTTGACAGGCTGCCCTTACCAAGTTGTTCTTATTGAAATACCTCCAATAGGAACACTAATAAATGTTTATATTATCAAAAGTGATGGAAAGTTCCTTTTAAAATAATTCCAAAGGAGTTGAGTAGATTTTTCTTTCTGACAAGTTAACTCGGCCTGATCCTCCCCTACTATTCTCTAAGTACAGCTCTTTGTTTCCCTATCTCTTGCACTAGAGGGGCATAGATCTCAAATGACATAACCTTCACCTTCAGCTATGGACCTGTGTTGCTTATTTATTGTTCCCTTTACTGTGATGATGACTGATGATGACTTTACCATGATGATGATTGTAGTCAAATGTTTGCCAATAATATGAACAATCTCTGTGAAGAAAATCTATCTCAGGAATCCTCTACATTTTAAGGGATCATCAAAATGCAGGCAAAATCTGCAGGTAAAATATAACTTTATATTCAAATGAACAAATCCTTGAAGTTTGCTTACTGAAACCAAAAATGGATTTTTTCCCCCATTCTAAATTCTGTTTTGTTTGGAATACCATGAATGTTGATGCAACATGGAAAGTGGCTGGACATCTGGGTCTCCAAGAGTCAATTCTGAAGCCTTCAAATATCATCATAGACTTTCAGCTTACTGTTCATATTGTAAGTAGTGAAGTCTAGGACACATAGCTTACTGTTCTGTTTTTCTTTTGGCAGAATTAAGATGCTCTGGTTTCAAGGAAATGGCATCCAACTTGCCAAATATTCCTTTGGACTCCTCTCAAGAAATCTCTCTGCTGCTAAAACTGCTCTGCCTGTGCTGACCTTATTCACAAAGGTACTGAGTGAAAAATAAATTACCACCTTAAAAACATAAAATATTAAAACTATTGGGTTAAAAAAAGTATACATTTAAGAAAGAAAAAATGTTGAAAGGCAATGGAATAAACTTTCTTCAGACCTGATCTTCAATTTCTCAGTTCCAATTACAACAGTTATAATTCTGTTTCTTGAATTGTTTCACAATTCTCAAAGGGCAAATTAATTTATTTAATAGTCATTTGAGGGACTTCCCTGGTGGTACAGGGCTATCAAGCTATTGTCAGTTACTGCCACATGAGTTGGATCCCAGCGAGGAAGCTAACCCGCATGGCGCAGCATTCTTCTCCTGTTTCACCCACTGCTTCCCTCAGCAGTGTATTTCAGTTGATCTGCCTGTTCTGCTCTCTACTCTGTCTACCAACCCCCCTCACACACACACCCCTCTGGCCTACAGCCTAGTTCTTGGATGCATAAATAAATCTTTTTTAAAAATAGTCATTTGACGTCTACAATGAAAAGAAGATAGATTACAATATGATGTTTATAAATTATCACTTAGCAATATAGTCAGTTTTTCTTCTTTGTGATACTTATAGAATATAAGTCTCTCTAAACACTGGATTAGCGAACATTGAACCATTGATCCCCAGAAAATAAATGGTGAGATTCATATGAGCATCTTTGGTCACAACATCTTTGTCAACAAGTCAACACATGACCTTGTTTTATATGTATTTCTGTTTAAAGACAACATATTCAATATATATTGTTGATTGATTAACATTCAACTTATATCCAACAGTACTATCATTCATACCACACTGTGAAGTATCATTCATATCTAAATGAGGTTTATCTAACGCACACATTATTTTCTCCACAAAGCACATCACAGCATTCTACTTAGAAATGCCAGACAGCACTTTAGGGCTATGCTTGAAGGCTAATTTAAACAGAAAAATCAGCAACAAAACTGCAAAAAAAGTGGCACTAAATAGATCATGAAGGTGATACTTATTTGCAGGATGAGAAGTGAAAGAAGGCAGAGAATCACTTCAGCTGGGAATGTGTCACACAGCTGTCCCATATTGTCCTAGTCACATACACATCTGTGAATGTGCCGTGCCTAAGTATTGATTTGGAGATTACAAATAAGTTTTACTGAAGAGGAAAATGTACAGATACAGAATTTACAAATAATGAGGATGGACTAAACTTGCTTTCTTATCCCTAACACTAGTTTTATGCCATAAAGAAATTTTAAATATTTTAAGAGCCTTATTCCCTAAAACCTGTAATACAAACATTACTGATATCCTTTTGCTAGTTGCTTTGTGTGACTTATAATTAAAAAAGGAAAGAAATGCATAGTAATAGAATTAACTTTAATATTGTAATTTAAACAAAAAGGACCTATTTAAAATGTTTCTTCAGGGGCCTCCCTGGTGGCGCAGTGGGTTAAGCAACGCACTATGGAACAGACCGCAACCACTGCAGCACGAGTTCGATCCCTGCTGCCGGCCAGGGA
>JAGFMF010011668.1:2512955-2527828 GCA_019455555.1 Galemys pyrenaicus
TCCCCGCTCTCTGTGGTGAATCCTCTCACCCCCCCCACACCTCTGGCCTGTACCCCAGTGCTTGTATAAATAAATAAAATCTTTAAAAAAACAAACAAAAAAAAAAAAGATTAAGAAAAGATACTTTAAAAAAAATAAAAAATAATAAAATGTTTCTTCAGATTTCAAGCATTTTAGTAATTTGAAGATACCTAACAGTTACAAAAAAGCTTAGTTTTTTAATGAATTTCTCGTTAAGAATAGTTAATATAGGGCCTCCCTGGTGGCGCAGCAGGTTGAGCACCACACTGTGAAGCGGCCACAGCACAGAAGCAAGAGTTCGATCCCCGGTCAGGGAGGGGACCCATGTGGTGCAGCAGACCTCTCCTGCCTCCCCACTGCTCCCCTCAGCAGTGTATTTCTGTCAATCTGCCTGTTCTGCTCCCCACTCTGACTCTGGTGAATCCTCTCACCTCTCAAGACTCTGGCCTATACCAGAGCTCTTGTATGCATAAAAATAAATAAATCTTTAAGAAAAAAAAAAAGAATAGTTAATCTAAACTACTTTCCTTATCCATTGGCATATACTGTATCGTTCTAAATAATGGAACAAAAATATTTCACCATCTATGTCTACATATAAGTAATGCATGTGAGAATTAACAACAAAAATAAAATAATCCTTAAGGCTAATGGTACTCACACAGCCTAACTATTTTGCACTATTTTTCAATTTGAGCAACAGCCAAGTTTGCTAAAAACATTTACCAAAAAAAAAAAAAGCACCACTAATCTTCCATTCAGCTTAAAATGTATATTGAGCACTTGATTTGTTTCATTAGGCATATAATGTAACTCTCACCTTCATGAATTCACAATCCAGTGAAAGAGAAATTATTGAGTCTCTTTCGGTTATAAATAATAGAAAGTACTTCCCAAAGTGGCTTAAATAAAAAGGAGGCATTTGGGGTTAGTCTGGTTTCAGGAGTAGCTTCAGAACCTAAGTATGTTACCAATCTCTTCAGCGCTCTATCCTCTGGATTAGATCTATCCTCATTCTAGCTCTACTCTAGATGACTGCTGCCATTCAGCTCCAGATCTCACATGTCAGATCTCTACCAGCAGAAAACTCATGTGGTTCATTGACTCTGATTGTTTGATTGCAGCCATTCTTAACTAAGAAGCATAGGATGTGCAATTGTCTCAGCCTAAGTCAGGCATTCCACCCTTGTTTTATGTAGAGTCAGCCACATACTGAAAGCAGAAGACAGTCTCTGAGGCAAGAAGATAGCATTCTTGCTGCAAGAAAGGGGAGTAAGTGGTACATGACCAACCCAACAAATGTTTGTTATAGTTCAGAGAGAAAATAAGCGCTCCAATGGTGCTCTGGAAAATTGTAGAGAAAGATTGAGTGATTTAGACCACTCGGTCTTATCGCTTTTCAGTTCATAGACCTCCTTAAAATAGATGAACCTTTCCCCATAAAAATACATATGCATGTGATAATTTGCACTGACTCCCATGTTTAAAAAAAGCAAAGGACTTGATCTAGCTCTGCTGAAGTTTTCGATGTAAAAGCAAAATGTTGTTACATTCGGTACTTTTGCAATTTAGGTTATTCTTCTTTTGCTTTTGAAGTTCCTCTGTTGACTTTTGGAAACGTTCTCAGAAAATTTCAATGACTATCTTAAAAATTATAGGCTCTAATGCGTTTATTGGTGATGCTAACAATGACATGATAAGCACAATTCTCTGAACCAGGAACTTAGGGCTAGAAAAAGCCTTCTGAAGGAAAACTGCCTTTTGATGTCTGAGTTCTTATTCCAAACAAACTTTGAGTGAAACTGAAGAAAGGATTTTCTTTGCCAATAACAATTCATTTCTTCTTGTCGTGTTAAAAAGCAGTATCAATAATGTTGAGTCCATTTTGAGCTCAGGCGAACCTATAGCTAGTCCCTGTTCACAGAGTCAAGGATTGAAAAGCCTTTTAAGTCTACCAAATTTCGACAGGACTCTTGACAGACTTCTCCATGAAGTGGTAAAAGAGTATAAGTAACAATGGGCACTAAAATCTGCTTGCTCCTGGGATGAAGAATTGGCCTGTGAAAATATTGCTTACATTTGTAATGAAAAAAAAAATAATTAGTTGTTATAGTCATTATCCAAAGTATCAATAGATTTTCACTTTTAAAGATGGAGCAGTTCACTAACACCAACTCAGTAGATTTACTCTGTGTCCTAATTAGTAGAAACAGGCTGACAAAGCATAGTGCACACCAATAAAAGCAGCCGTTAAGCCATTCTGGTGATGTCAGCCAGGCCAAAAAGGTGCTCGAGGCATAACAAAGCCCTAGCTCTACACATTAGTGAAAAATAGTCTTCCCTGATATCAAATGGATGAAGACAGTAACAAAAAAAGTAACTATCTAAATGTGTTCTATGTATGTGTGCACCTGTCTGCCTATCTCTACCTATCTAGTAAATATAGATGTTTATACTTGTTATACATATCTATGGGTAATACATTATATGAATGTATACATTTATATGTACACATACATGTAACAAATGTAAGCATGTACATTTATTAGATAGATTTATTTTATTTTTGGAAAAATATCAAAGCAAAACAAGTACAAAATACTGACAGCCCATTTACTATGAAATATAGCTATTTATAAGATTATATGATAGTGGTTTTTTTGGGAAATAAAATATTATAATTAACCTAGTAGAAAACTGTCCTTTAAAATAAGTATAATATGCTTCAGGTGGTTTTTGTCAGTCCAAATGCCATTCCGTGGGTTTAATGGCTTTATTCTTTTCTTCCTATAGGATCCTTGCCCCCTTTGTGATGAAGCCAAGGAAGTATTGAAGCCTTATAAAAACAGGGTAATATAATACAGTGTGGCTTTATGTATGTAGAATGGATAGTGTATCAGGTATAAAGTATCTTCCTGGATCCTTTCTTTAGGAAAAGAGATTAAATGATTTTTCATTTAAATTTTCTTTTTATTCTTCTGAGATATTTTAGTGCTGATTTCCATAAAACTCATTACCCCTAAGTGTTTTTCCTCTGAGCAGTACTGGTTTTCTCATTCTGACTCTTAATATGAGTCAAAGTTTAGCAGGAGCAATACTCATACTTTCTTGAAACTTTTGTCCCTATTCCTTTTATTTTGTCATGGAAGTATTTTCTTATACCAAACTGTGACACCTTTTCCATTCTTATAACAAAAACAAACCTGTACTGATTTTTTCACAGTTGGAACACATATTATTTCATTGAGAACTGACTAGTGCCCCAATTCTGAGTATAGCAGGAATAACAGAAAGATAGTGTTATCAGGAGTTAGGAAATATAGAAAAATCAATAAAGTTGTGGAAATCAGGGACATTAGATCACTCTGGAACAAACAAAAAACAACAAAAATATATCTTGATTACCATCATTCCAAGGATTGGTTTATCACTACATTATTGCATTGCTGCATGTTCTCTAAAATACAGACCTTTATTATGTCTGTGTTTTCAGTTTACTTTACAGGAAGTTGATATCACACTCCCAGAAAATTCTGCTTGGTATGAAAGATATAAATTTGACATTCCAGTCTTTCATTTGAATGGCCAGTTTCTGATGATGCATCAAGTAAACATCTCAAAACTTGAAAAACAGCTCCAGAAACTTGAGCAGCAAAGTGTTGGTGGCTGATGAAGGCTCTCAAGATTTTTCCACCTTCTCTGTCCAAAAGGCATCTTCCCAAGGAAATGACCATGTCCTCAGGACTTCTTTTGTCACTTTCTTATATCCCTTAGGGTGTTCTGAATTCAGTGGTAACAGATAAATGTTGACATACCTCTTCAGACTGATGGAAGTCTTAATGTGGGAACTGTTCACCTGTTGACATTTTATAAAATAAGAGTATACTGGCAGGGAAGGGATGATGGAGGGCAGGAAAAGTTAATTTGTTTTTTCCCCTTTTTATTAATATGGAAGCACTTAACAGTCACTGGACAGTGCCATTTACAGGAAGAACACTCTGAGTCCCTGCTGCTGCCCTGAAGGCTTACCTTTTTAATGAAAGAATAAATGCCCTTCTATTCAATAGATAAAGTGAAATGTGAATTGTTAATAACTTCACAGTCAATAAAGGAATATTTTAACAAATATACCTGCAAGAAGCTTATTTTAGTGAAATTTAATAATACCTGTTCAAAATTAGAGCTCATTTTGTTGGGTAAAAGGGAGTAATTATCCTAGTCGAAGATGCTTCATTTGAGAAAAACAGAAAACTTAAACCCTCAAAATGTGTATAAGATTCTCAGCCTGTTCTGTATGTACTCTGTATGTGTATTGATTTGCAATATTTGAGGGTTGTCTTTAATTATTATTCAATTACCATCAGTTGAGTTAATTCAACAGTATAAGATGGTAGTTTTATCAGATTTTAATATCTTGGAGCAAAATCACTTCTGACCATAACTGGAGAGATAGGTCACCTTAAAACAAAATATTCTTCAGATATGTAAATATGTAGATATATGTACACTTTTATATAAAGTATTAAAAATATAGTGTGTGCCCTGATTTTCCTGGGTGGACCTGAGCTAATCAAAGTCAACAATTTAAAGCAAAGAGTTCTCTCTGGCTGGTTGCAGAAAAGGAAATCAGAGAGATATGCTCTAGTTAGTATATAAGGAAACAAATATCAATGTTATAAATAGCTTTGTGGAGCCACATGGCAAGAAATGGAAGGTTTCTAGATGCTAAGAGTAGTTCTTGTTCAACAACTAGCAGAAAATGGGTACATCAGTCCTACATCTTCAATGATAATGAATCTTTTCAATAATCAATGAGCTCAGGAAAAGCTCCTAGGCTCCAGATGAGAACTACAGCCCTCTCAAACAGGTTAATTTCATCTCAATGAGACATTTCTCAGAGAATCTAGCCATACATGCCTAGACTTCTTTAGAAACTGAGGTAATAAATGTGTATTGTTTCAAGCTGCTAAGTTTGTGGTAAACTGTTACATAGCAGTAGGAATCTAATAGAAGTTTCTACACCACGAAGCACATTGGTAGGTGGCTGGAGTATAAGCATATGTTTTATTGCACTTTGCTTTACAGCACTTCACAGATAATACCTTTTTTTTTTTTTAAACAGATTGAAGGTTTATTGCAACACAGCCTCAAGCCAGTCTGTTGGTTTAATTTTTTCCAACAGCATATGCTCATTTCATGTCTCTGTGTCACATTTTGGTAATTCTCACAATATTTCAAACATTTCATTACTATTATATCTGTTACAGTGAGCTGTGCACACATAATAGACTACATTGTAAATGTAACTTTTGGGGGCTGCACCCATGTAAAACAATGAACTTGACTGATGAATGTTGTATGTGTCCTTCTGAATGCAACCCCAACCATTTCCCTATCTTCCTACCCTCAGACCCTCCTTATTGCCTGAGACAAAACAAAACTGAAGTTAAGCCAATTAATAACCTTATAATGAGCTCTAAGTGTTCAAATGAAAGGAAAAGTCACATATCTTTCAATTTAAATCAAAAGCAAGAAATGGTTAAGTTTAGTGAGGAAAGTATGTTGAAAGCTGAGATAAGCCAAAAGCTTGGCCTATTGTACTAGGTAATCATGTTGTAAATGCAAAGGAAAGTTCTTGAAGGAAATTAAAAGTGTTACTCTAGTAAATACAGTAGTGATAAGACAGCAGAGAAACAGCATTATTACTAATATAGAGATAGTTTTAGTGGTCTGGCTAGAAACTACAAACTGCTACAACATTCCCTTAAGCTAAAGCCTAATCCAGATATATCCCTAACTCTCCAGCTATATGATGACTTAAGGGTTGAGAAAGCTTCAGACGAAATGTAAAAGAAGTTGTCTCCATAACATCAAAGTAGAAAATGAAGCACAAGTGCTGAGAAGTAGCTGTAACAAATTATCTAGAAGCTCTAGCTAAGATTATTGATAAACAATAGATTTTCAGTGTAGATAAAAGTCTTCTATTGGAAGAAGATGCCATGTAGGACTTTTATAGCTAAAGACTATCAATGCCTGGCTTCAGAGAGTCAAAGAATAGGTTGATTCTCCTGTTCGAGGTTAATATTAGACACTGGTGAGTTTAAGTTGAAGTCAGTATTCATTTGCCATCCTGGAAATCTTAGGACCCTTACGAATTATGCTAAATCTAATTTACCTATATTCTATAAATGGAACAATGCAGCCTATATGATGGCACACCTGTTTACAGCATGATTTGCTGAATAAGACCACTATTACTGCTGAGGAAAGACAGGAAAGATTCCTTTCAAAATATTACTGTTCTGATGAACATGTACAAGGAAATGAATGTTGTTTTCATGCCTGCAGCCACTTTACAATCCACTGATAAGGGAGTAATTTTGATTTTCAAGTCCATTTAAAAAAATATTTAAGGCTATAGCTGCCATTGACAGTGATTATTCTGATGGATCTGGACAAAGTTAGTTGAAGCCTACTAGAAGGGATTCATCATTCCAAATGCCATTAAGAATATTCATGAGGGTCTCCCTGGTGGCTCAGGGGGTTAAACACTGCACTGTGAAGATTCTGCTGCACTGTGAAGCATCCACAGTACAGCGACTCGAGTTTGATATCTGGCCAGGGAGAGAACCCACATGGCCCAGCAGACCTTTCCTGCCTCATCCACTGCTCCCCTCAGCAGTGTATTTCAGTCATTCTGCCTGTTCTTCTCTCCACTCTGTGTCTGGTGAATTTTCTCACCTCCCGTGACTCTGGCCTGTACCCCAGCTCTTGTATGCATAAATAAATAAATCTTTAAAAAAAAGAATATTAATGATTCATGGGAAGAAGTGAAAACATTAACAGGATTTTGAAAGAAGTCGATTTCGGGCCTCCCTGGTGGCGCAGTGGGTTAAGCAACGCACCATGAAGCAAACCGCAGCCACTGCAACACGAGTTCGATCCCTGCTGCCGGCCAGGGAGGGGACCCACATGGTGTGGCAGACCTCTCCTGCTGTGCCCGCTGCTCCCCTCAGCAGTGTACTTCCATTGATCTGCCTGTTCTGCTCTCCCGCTCTGTCTCTGGTGAATCCTCTCACCCCCACACACCTCTGGCCTGTACCCCAGTGCTTATATGCATAAATAAATAAAATCTTAAAAAAAAAAAAAAGAAATCGATTTCCACCCTCATGGATGGCTTTGGGGGTAGGATGAAGATTTCAATGGAGAAAGTAATCACATATGTGAGAGAAATAGCAAGAGAACTAGAGTTAAAGGTAAAACCTAATGATGTGACTAAGTTGCTACAACCTCATGAAAAAAGTATAGTAGGTGAGGAGTTGCTATTTATGAGTAAGCAAAGAAAGGGGTTTCTTCAGATGGAGTTACTCCTGGTGAAGATGCTGTGAATATTGTTGAAATAACAACAAAAGGTTTAGAATATTACATAAATTTAGTTAGTATTCAACTATAGATAAAATGCTATCAGATATCATCACATGCTACAGGGAAATGTTTTATGAAAGGGAGAGTAAGTTGATTTGGCAGACTTCACTGTTGCCTTATTTTAAGAAATTGCCACAGACACCTTCCTGCAACCACCACCCTGAGCAGTCATCATCCATCAACATAGAATCAAGACTCTCCACCAACAGAACAATTATAACTTGCCTTAGACTCAGATAGTATTTTTCAGCAGTACAACATTTTAATTAAGGCATATATATTGCTTTTTAAGACATAATTCCATTGTACACTTAATAGACTATGATATAGTGTAAATATAACTTTTATAAGCACTGTGAAACAAAAACATGCATGTGACTCATTTTAATGCAACTTGACTTAATTATTGCGTTCTGGATCCAAACCAGCACTATCTCTGAGGTGTGCCTGTACAAAAATGAATATGGCACAGTCCTTGTCTAGAGCTACTCATTGTCTCTTAAATAGCAAAGGAAAGGCAACAATGTACTTTATTAACTGAAACTGAGACGTTAAAAATGATACAGCAGCCAGATAGGGAAAATGGCAAGAAGATTTCACAGAAACTTAAGACTAAATCTTGATGGTTGAAAGAAGTGATGGTGGGAAGCTAGAAATGAAGAGGGTATTCCATTTTGGAAGAATAGCATGTGAAAAACAAGAGTATGGCATGAGATGTGAGGTTTTTTGTGACTGGAGTGAAGGAGAAAGAAGTGAAAGAGGTAAGACTGATGAGATCAGAGTCCAAACCTCAGGTAACCTGGTTTTTTTCCCAGTAGCAGTGTTCATTCTTGTTTCCTGCCCTCAGACCTCTGGCTCCCGACTCCTCCGGTGTATCTGTCCTTTCTATCCAGTCCTTCTCAGTCCTTCTAGTACTCAAACATGCTAAACTCAGCAGTTCTGACCAACAGCCCTGCAGGACATTTATAACTTCAACATACCAGGGTGAGGAGGTCATAGACAAGACCTCCCCCACATGTGTCTGGGAATCCTGTGCTCCTCTGCTCCAGGCAGTGTGAGAGCTATGTGACCCATGTGTCCTGGGATTGCTGATTCTTCCCCTGGGTCACAGTTGGAAGAGTTCCAAGTGTTTCAGGCACTGTTGAACAAAAAGAGACTCCATTTGTTTCCCTTTCAAAAGCAGGGCTGGTCAGAGACCATAGAGATTTGTTCTTTTGGAGAACTTCTTCACTGAATATCACATGGTGGAAGAACTTCACCCAAATAACAAATTTCTAACATTAGCATTTGAGGCAAGTAACTAAACCCATGATATACTTACAAGGTGTTAAAATTAGTTGACTGAGGTACAAAGAAACAATGGGTGCTATATTACAAAGGAATCATTAGATCACACAAAGATTGTTGGAGAGTGGAGAAAGAAAATATTTGGAGGGTTTTTCAAAGAAAGGTATAATCTCACTTCCTACCAAACCCAAATGTTGGGGTCACATAAGAGAAAGAGACAACTCATCAGAAAGCCTAAGATATGTCTCTGGATAGGGAAGTGACAAAAGCCTACCTCCCTCTTGGGAAATCAGTTGAGAGATGGGCTAGCATGCCATCTGTGCTGCAGGGTGAACATTAAGGAGAGTTACTTGTATTCAGAGTTTGTCCAGAGGAAGAATGTGTGTGCATTTCTTCATGGAAGAGATATGGGTCAAAAGTGAGAGAGGGTTGGCTGCAAGGAACTTTAGGAGGAGACAGGAAAGCAGACTTAGGAGCAGGCAAAAAAGGAGAAGCATCCAGAGAACCTGAGGTTCCCAGGGGGCGAAGAAGTAGGTGGTGGCTTCAATGGAAATAACACTTACCTGAATCAAGGGAACTGCAGGTGAAACATTGCCAGCTATGAGTGCACGCTCCTAAGAACCCACAAAACCCTCTGTGAAATATGGTCTGCCTTACATGCCTTAAATGAAAATTAAAGACCATCTTAAAACTTAACATTTGAGTGGTTACACTTCTACCCTTCCCCAATAATGACTTCTGTTATGCCAACCACAGAAGGATCACAACAAGGTTTCAGGTGCAAGGAAAGAAGGAACTTCTTCCTCACCTTCCCACCTGAACATGAGGTAAGGGCAAGACTTCACTAAGCAAAGTTTAAAGTTTTTATTCTGACACTAAACACAATTTACACATAGTAAACACAATATAAAGAGACAATGGCACTGGGCTGAAAGTTAAAAAGAGTCCTGACTCTGTTTTTTGCCTTTAATTCCGAACAGAATAAGAAATTTCCCATTGGAGACCTTTTATAGGGGTAGTGAGATACATGCTTGTATTCCACACTCAGTATATTGAGTCTATGTTTGTAATGTCATTTTTTACCTATAAATGTTCAGTAAATTCACATGAATACATATTAATTCATATTTAAAAGAGTAGGGGTCTCCCTGTTGGTGTAAGGGGTTAAGTCTCAGCACTATGAAGCTATCTGCAGCCACTACAGCAACAGTTCAATCCTGGCCAGGGAGGTGACCCACATGGTGCAGCAGACCTCTCCTGCCTCTCCCGCTGCTGCCCTCAGCAGTATATGTCAATTAATCTACCTGTTCTGTTCCCCACTCTGTCTCTGGTGAATTCTCTCGCCTCCCACACCTCTGGCCTGTACCCCAGTTCTTGTATGCATAAATAATTTATTTTTTTTAAAAAAAAGAGGAATATGGTCATATAACTAAGAATCCTAGTGACCTTCAGCAATTCCCCTGGTAGAAAAGTTGGGAAATTGAAAGGCAGATAACTACAAACATAGTATCTAAAAGTGTTTTGATTGTCCCACTGTCAATAAGCTTTAGACAATGTTATGTCATTTATTATAAAGATTTTCATATATTTATAGCAGTCAATTACTTTTCATTTCTGAAACTGTGTTTGCAAGAATCAAATTGTTTTTATATAAAGATTCTTTCTTATACAAGAAAGCTAATCATAATCTCCACTTTCAAAGGAAAAAGTAATATAACCTTTTTTCCCCTTTAAGCTAATACTTGTCAAAGGAGTGGAATAAACAATGAATTTGAGATTGCATATTGCTGCTCTTAGAGTAGTTACAGTACTGCTTTTTCCAGCTACTTTCTAACATTATAAGGGTTTACTGAAATACCTAACTCTGGCCAATTTTTAAAGAACTTACCCAAACTGGCAGCTCTCACTCATAGTCTCAGCTTTTTCCTTTCCCTTTTCTCTCCTGGCTTACCAGCTCCCATGCTTACTCACAGCACCTCCTTTCCATACCTGCTGTTTGCCTATATCCACTCGTCCTACTAACCATTTTGTTCATCACTACAGTGATCTGAGTATCTCAGCTTCTGTAGCCCAAAATTTTAAAAAGGGAGCTTATATTTTTACATCCAGTCACCAAGTCATGTGTTGGCTGATCAAACCCATAGAAGGAGCCATCCTTGGGGCAGAAACTCAATTTTAGCCCAACTGGCAATGGGGGCCAAGATCATGTGGTATGCAAACCATAATCTTCCCACTCAGCAGAGACAGAAGGTATGGTTGGCAATGGTCAGCAGTTCTGGTACACATCCACAAAATTTAAGAATGTCAGTCTATAATATTAAGAGGAATGTTTTGGTAAATAAGTACGTCCTACTTCCTGGGATTAATGAGCACTTAAACTAGAGCAACAGGAGTTAGACAGAACTATTAACAAATATTTGAGAGTACAGTAGATAAAATTTCATGTCTTACTGTTAGGGGGAAAGGTAGTCCTGAAGGGATTATACAAACAGGTTTATGGACTCCAGCCCCCACTCCAGACCAACAATATCCAAGAACTGCAAATCCTGTAAGATCATTATCGAACGGTGGATCACTGGGACCTGAGGGTGGAGTTAAGCAACCAGGCTGGGTATAAACCAGACGTGGGCCTTGGGTTATATCTTCTTTAGGAGCCAGCTCTCAGTGTGCTGTTGGGTTCCAGCTCAGAGGAACTGGTAGGACATTTATAGATTTGTGTCCCTCTCCTCTCCTTGTGTTATTCACTATTTTATTTCCCCTTCTTTTGTAAAATAAAACCCTTTATTAACTTTTGTCATATGTGCCTGCAGTTGGTGCTTATTATAAGTGCCTTTCGAGCACACGGGTGAGGACTCAGTCAGGCAAACCCATTTTACATAAGGGTTGCCCTTTTACATTACTATATAGAGTACAGAGAAAGCAAGGAGTCTGGGATAACTCCTAGACTTCTTGTTTTGGCTACTAGATAAACCCTGCTACTTAGTATTCTGAGACAAAGAACATATGAGAAAGAAGACACTAGGAAAGACAAAATATGGGGAATTTGCCATGCTTATGGAACATACAGGTAAAGATTAAAGTTCAAAATTTGAGCTTGAGGTACAGATTAGAAAGGTCCCAGAGTTGCTATGTTGGGGGGAAAGAATATATTGAATGAACCGTACAAACTGGTTTTATGAACTCCTCCCCAACCCCAGGCCAAAGAGATCAAGGCACCAAGGACTGTAAATCCCATAATGTCATCACCACCAAAGGGAAGACTGCTGGAAACTAAGGGTAGAGTTAAACAGCAAGGCTTGGTATATAACCAGAGACATGTGGACCTTGGGTTGTTGGTTTTTCTCTGGTCTTCAGCATGCTCTTGGGGTCTCAGCTCAGCAGAACTGGTAGGAGGCATTCACCAATTTACCTCTCTTTCTTTCTCCCTGGTTTATTATGCTTTTCATTTCCCCTTCCCGTAAATAAACGCTTTATTAACTTTTTTGTTTGTGACTGCAGTTAGGTCTCATTATAAGTTTTTTTAAGCATGCAGGTGAAGACCCACACTCAGGCCAACCCATTTCACATTGCGTTGCCCTGTAACAGCGGGTATTGCATCCTTCTGGTGTATGACGAGAAAGGCAGCTAGGACTAAAGACTCAGAAAAATAGGTTTTGGCTGCATGGGTTGAGAAAGGGCAAGAGCCAGGAATAAGAAAAGTTCATCTAATTGATATTATTTGATACATTTTGCTAGTTGATAGCACCAGGCACTATTCTAAGTACTGAAGATAGAGCAACAGAAGACAAAGCCAAAATTCCTACTCAGGGGCTTGTATTCTAAAAGGAGAGGCAGACATTAATCACATCAATAGGAAGACAAACATATCTTGAAATAAGAAGATGAGTTTCATCCAGAGTGGTTGACATGATTAAATATGAAGAACACTAAGATGACTGGAAAAACAGTGGATTTGTAAATTAGACAATCAATGTTAATAAAGTGAATAATGGTAACAAAAGATAGCAAGGTCTTAATTCCTAGACCTGTAAAAGTTATACAAACAAGTTAAAGATCTTAAAATGGGAGAAATTATCCTGATTATCCAAGTAGATCATAAATATAGCCACAAGTGTCTTTACAAGAGGGAGACAGGAAAATATTTTATTGCAGAAGAGCAAACAGGAAATAGAACAATGGACACAAGAGGTAGGAGTGTGGTACATGAAGTGGTCAAGAAATGCAAGTGGCTCCAAAAGCTAGAAAAAACAAGGAACAGATTCTCCCTGGGCACCTTTAGAAGAAACAAGCCCTACCCACAGTACTTTAACCAAGTGATGTTGATTTCTGAATTCTGGTCTATAAAACTGAAACTTGTATTGTTTTAACCACTAAGAATGTGGCAAATTGTTACAGCAGCAATAGTAAACAAATACATGATAACAACCTTACCATTTGTATGATACAATTTTAGTGGGGAGAGAAGCAGACTGAAAGAAAACTGCCTTAAGATGATGAATGAAAGGTTCAAAACAGGTAAGAGTATCCATTCTGTAGGGAGGTATTCATGCATATTTCATTACCAAAAGACATCAGAGAAGAGTTGAAAATCTGATCAAGATCTGCTCAAGATCCCTAAACAGCAACCCATGTTAAAGAAGTACCTTAAACATCAGCCTATCTTAGAAAGCTCAGCAACTGGACAGCAGAGTTCAGGGACTTCCAGAGTGATCCTCACATTGGACGGTAACCACTGCAACCAATCAAATTCTAAAGTCACAGGCACTAGACCCAGGGCTCATGTTTACCACAAAGGCCATCACACTTTTTGAATACTTTTGACCCAAAATCCTTCACCTGGCACAGATTTTATCTCTCTTCATTTGACACAGAAATCTATGTCAACTACTGTGGCACCACCAGTAGAAAATGACCTCATTTGACCGGTCTTTAATTTAGCATTTTAAACTATTAAGCTCACCTCTCACCTTCAAAAAGGATAACTACCAAAATAAAAGTACTTCTAAATTCGAAAGCCAAGAAGAATAAAAGACTCCACTAAAAGGAATATTAAAATCATACAAAATATAGAGAAGAGCCGCTGTCGGGAGCAGTATCAGTCAGTAAAAAGACTCCAGTCACAGGACCAAACAGTGTGAAATGTTACATTTGAACTATACCTCAAGGTAAGCTTTCTACCCTTAGAAAACTTTTCATGGGTTAAATTGTTTGTAACAACCAAACTAAAAAAGAAGAAATCAAGCAAAATATACCCTTTACAACTGAAACCAAGAAAATCAAGTATTTGGAAATCAACCTAACAAAAGAAACAAAAGACATAAGTCAGAAGGCAAAAGAAAAATATCAGATGGTTCCTCCCCTAGGAGGAATATAAGGGAACCAAATAAGGATCAAGGAAAGGAATAAGAACAATAATAATAATAACAACAATAAAGACACAACAAAAACCAAAAATGAAAAGACAAGGACAAATTGGGGACACTTGGTGGGGAGGAGAGAAGGGAGGGTTGAGGGCAGACCGGAGTACGGGGGACTGAGGTTATGTGCACTGGTGATATGGTGATGGGGAATACATGGGGATTACAATTGATGTCAAATATATATAAATAAAGGAAAAATATTTTAAAAAGTTTATCTGATTTATCATTAAAAAAAAAAAAGAAACAAAAGACCTATATAGAGAAAATTATGAAACACTGTTAGAACAAATAGAAGAGGACACAAAGAAATGGAAAGATAGCCCCTGTTCATGGATAGGAAGAATCAACATTATCAAAATGGCCATCCTACCAAAAGCAATTTACAGATTCAACACAATACCAATAAAAATATCAAAGAAATTCTTTAAGGAAATAGACCAAATACAAAATAGACCAAATACAAAATAGACCAAATACAAAAAACCCTGATTAGCCAAAGCTCTGACAAAAAAGGAAGATGGAGGTATCATGTTCCCAGACTTCAAACTCTTCTACAAAGCAATAGTAATTAAAACAGCATGGTACTGGAACAAAGACAGACACACAGACCAATGGAACTGCATAGAAAGCACAGAAGTAAAACCACACAACTATGGACAACTGACCTTCGACAAAGGAGCAAAGAATCTGCAATGGAACAAAGACAGCTTATTCAATAAA
>JAGFMF010011668.1:2532691-2560765 GCA_019455555.1 Galemys pyrenaicus
CCACAGACAAAGCGGGGAGCAGAACAGGCAGATCAACAGAAGTACACTGCTGAGGGGAGCAGTGGGCGAGGCAGGAGAGGTCTGCCTCACCATGTGGGTTCCCTCCCTGGCCGGCAGCAGGGATCAAACTCGTGCTGCAGTGGCTGTGGTTTGCTTCACAGTGCATTGCTTAACCCACTGCGCCACCAGGGAGGCCCCCTATGATTCTACTTTTTAAAGTTTTTTTTTTTCCTCAAATCTGTTACCTTTTTTCACTGCTCACTGATGCTGTCATAGTTGAAGGTATCATCATCTCTCACCTACACATTGCAATAGCCCAGCCTCTTAAATGGTCCCCTGCTTGCAACCCTCCCACACCATCTCCCATCCACTTTATCAAAAACTCTAATTATAATTCCAAGTGAAGCTGATCAGATTATTTGCAAACTTATTATGGCTCTACATTGCCTACAATGAGGTATATAGCATTTTCTGTTTTCCCCCAACTTTTATTTTTAAAAAATATATTCAGCAATACTGTGATTATAAGTAGGGCCAATATCCTTATTTGTTGAGATGAGAACTAGATCTAAAGGCTTGGAGAAGGGAAATAACCTCCATCAGGTTATACAGTGACTCTACATTATGAAAACCAAATTACAGAACTTAGCAGGACAGTAAAACCCCTGCGTCTAGCTCCCATCTACTGTATTCTTCATGGACCCTAAACTCTGTCAATTGCAGATAACTTGCCCTTGCATGAAAGTACCTTCATGTTGACTTTATCTTTGTTTGTTTTTTTTTAAGATTTATTTATTTATGCATACAAGCACTGGGATACAGGCCAGAGGTGTGTTGGGGGGTGAGAGGATTCACCACAGAGAGCAGGGAGCAGAACAGGCAGATCAACAGAAGCACACTGCTGAGGGGAGCAGCGGGCACAGCAGGAGAGCTCTGCCATGCCATGTGGGTCCCCTCCCTGGCCGGCAGCAGGGATTGAACTTGTGCTGCAGTGACTGTGGTTTGCTTCATAGTGTGTTGCTTAACCCACTGCGCCACTAGGGAGGCCCTTGACTTTATCTTTGAACACATCTTCCCTTTTATAAAAATTACCCTTTTTGATTCAATTCATATGCCACTTCTTCCAGGAAAATTTCTAGCACTTTCTTCCAGTCCAAATTAATTATTCACTCCTCCCTCCAAGTATGTAGCATTATACATAATGAAATATATATATATATGTGTCATAATCGGTTTATAATTCACATACCATACAATTCACTCAATTTAAGTAGTTTTTTACTATATTCACAGAATTATGCAATCATCACCACAAATGTTGAGCTTTTTAGTCATCCCTAAAAGAAACCCTGAACCTGGGGCCTCCCTGGTGGCGCAGTGGGTTAAGCAATGCACTATGAAGCAAACCGCAGCCACTGCAGCCATCACAGCCACTGCAGCACAAATTCGATCCCTGCCTCTGGCCAGGGAGGGGACCCACATGGTGTAGCAGACCTCTCCTGCCTCACCCACTGCTCCCCTCAGCAGTGTGTTTCAATCAGTCTGCCTGTTCTGCTCCCCACTCTGTCTCTGGTGAATCCTCTCACTGCCCTGGACTCTGGCCTGTACCCCAGCTCTTGTATGTACAAACAAATAAATCTTTTAAAATAAAAGAAACCCTGAACCCATTAATGGTCCTCCCCTTGTCTTGCTTCTCCCCTCCCAGCCCTAGGCAACCACTAATCTATTTACCAATAATACATTTTTAATCTCTCTATACATTGTTTATTCAGAATATTTCATCTAAGTGGAATCATACAATACATGCTCCTTTGTGACTGGCTTCTTTCACTTAAACTTTTTTTTTTAAAGTTTGTCCATGTTGTAGTATATTACTACATCATTCCAATTTATTGTCAAATAATAGTCCTTTGTATGTATATGTCACATTTACGACATTTTAATCGAATATTTGTTGATTTCCATTAGATTGTTTCAACTCTTTAGCAATTAAGAACAATCATCTATACTTGTCATTTAATATGTGTTGTCATTTAATATGTGTGGTTTTGGGGGTTTTGTTTGTTGGCCTGTGGTGGTTTTATTACTTGATTATCAGTTCCTTATAGACAAACACCACTACTTTCACTTTGTAACAACCACTTAGCATGTATGTAATAAGGGTTTGACAGATGAATGAATGGGTAGATATTATGGGTTCTACTGTCTTAATTATAATTTAAAAAAATACTCAAAATAAAACATTAGAGTGAATGCAGCAGTGACACAAGAGTGAACATAGTAAACCTACTCAGTAAATTGCAACATTCAAATGCCGGTAGTTCATAAATAAAGTTTAATTTCTACACTATTTCTTACAATTCTACAAATGGATACGACAGTTGATTATTTCATGGGAGCAGTTCCTTTGCTAATAATAGTTGTGAACTGGGTAAATAAAAGACTGGAAGATACCGGACTTTTCCTCCTAAAATGGATTCCAGTGTCTGCTTGTTGCTTTTGGCTTGACTATGAGAGTAATTTTGAATTTTGGCTAGCTGAAAATCAGAATCACCCATGCAGTTTTTTCAAAATAAGTTATCTGTATCTCTTCCGCTTTCCAGATTATGACTTAGTAGCTTAGGTAGGGACCCAGGTGTTCACATGTTTTAAAAGCTATGGAGGCATTTCTGATGCATGACCAAGCTCAAAATTACTATTTAAAAAGTTTCCTTGAGGTTATAAAGAATTAATCTTAGAGATGTATGAGTACTTTACACCTAGAGAGTATTTTGCTCATCTTGGGATCATGCACATTAATACTACCTTACATTTATAAGGCATTTTTTATTTGGAAAGAACTTTGCAGTCATCCTTTATGGGCTAGGTTTGCATGCTGGGTGACCTTGTACAAATCACATAATCTCTTTACATTTCCTCAAATGTAAACTGTAGGCAGGAATACTGACCCAACTTCCAAAGGCAGAGACTAATGGGGAACTGTAAGGCATTTGGCAAACATAAAAATGTTACATGCATGCTTATTAGACAGGTATGAAGTCCAAGTCACAGTATTTAAAGAGAAACAAAAAACAAAATAGGGCCTCCCTGGTGGCGCAGTGGGTTGGGCAACGCACTGTGAAGCAGACCGCAGCCACTGCAGCATGAGTTCGATCCCTGCTGCCGGCCAGGGAGGGGACCCACATGGTGCAGCAGACCTCTCCTGCCTGGCCCGCTGCTCCCCTCAGCAGTGTACTTCTGTTGATCTGCCTGTTCTGCTCCCTGCTCTCTGTGGTGAGTCTTCTCACCCCCCCACACCTCTGGCCTGTACCCCAGTGCTTGTATGCATAAATAAATAAATCTTTAAAAAAAAAACAAAAAAAAAAACTCTAAACAAAACTAGCTGCAACCATTACCAACATCTAAAAGATCCTTTCCCAGCACCAAAGTACACTTCCTCTTTTCCACTAATAAGCAGATGTAATGTGCAGTCACAAAGAAAGACAGAGCTAAAGACAGCAGCAAATAAGTACATAGAACAGTCCCGAACTACAATTTGTTAGCTTTCTCTTATTTAATGTAATTAGAGATTATCTCCATAAGTAAACTCTTCTGAAAAATATTCTTGGAAACATTTGTGTGTGTTCACACAAGTCTTTAAGTTGAAACTACATACTCACTGTTGATGTTAAGCCTGAAGTTCTTTTCTAGTTTACTGATGGTTTTTGCTCAGCTATGATTAGTTTCTTCTCATCTCTCTCAAGTGGCTGAAAGAATATATAGTCAAAATGAGACCTTGAGACCTATTTCAAGTTGGGAGTGGGGGAGAATGAGGAGAAAGAGGAAGAGTTTCCAACCTTGGACCATAGACAGGTCTTATAAAGATCTTGACCAACAACTCAAGGCTCATATGCACTATAGTCTCAGCTTATTGGAAAAGAGAGGCAGAAAAATGACATGATTTTTTCTGTCATTGTTATTCTAAAACGACTACAAAAGTTTCAAAGGCCAGGTCTATTTGTTAGTATTTTTATAATTGGTTTCTCTAACCCTGAATGGGAATTAGTGCCCTCATACCCAACCATAGCTAAGTAAGCATGACCTCTTTGGGCCACTTGACCTTGACCATGCTCTTTCCTATTTGGGTTCTGAAGGTTTAGATTGAATTCCCAAAGGTAGCTGTCTGCTCGGTTAAGCTCAGGACTTACTAAAAATTAAACTTTGCTTTACAAATATGTATGAAGTACTTTTGTCTGTGGATAATACTATAGTACACACTGTGGGAGCTACCAAGAGTCCCATAAGATACTTACAGGGTTGCTGTAGTTCAATGACCTTAGGGCCCCATGTCAGGACAAAACCAACAACTTTTCTACAGAGACTCATGGGATTTGGTCAGCTAACATGATTCTCTTGGGACTCTGAGACTGACCTTTGGCAGACACCAAGTTAAAATGTCACTTAACTTCCCACATATTTTTGTACCTGCAATAATACCCTATTAGACTTTGATCAAAATTCAGACATTCTTGTGAAAAGATCCTCAGTGTAGGGAGCTTTTTTACTTGGGAAATTCTGTACTATGCATAGTTATTGTTTTTTAAATAAAGTTAATTCCAGCATGTTTCTACCTCAATAATCTTTGAGCGTCTCATCATTTTTGCTGAACATCTTAAGTGGAGAAAAAACTGCATAGGTTTCATTTTAATAGGAGAAATTAATGCTAATACATGCCTTCAATGGGATTCACTTAAGTATCCTGAACACTTTCTTCCATCAACATGGAAAATCCCCAGAAGTATTTGTTTTTCCTCTGTAAAGAGATGCAAATGGTTATAATTAGTCATGTGATTTTTCTCTGAGTCTTTCAAAGTTGGTTTTTTTTTCTGTACCCCAAGATATGCATCCCTACTTTATAGGTCTAGAAATCAACATATCATGAATTAGTTTTATTACTTTCCTCAAACACAGGTCACAGCTTCCCAGGCCACTGCTTTCCTTGAAATAAAAGGAAAAAGTCATGACATTTTAAGATAGAGAATAAATCAGGTACAATTTTCTGGTCTAGTACTTGTTTTCTACATCTTTCACAGAGGATTCATAATTTCTTATGATCTTAAATGAAATTGAATCATGTTAACCTTATATGTTAACTTTATTTTCTTTCAACTTACTAAGTTTTAAAAAATACACCCATATATGGAGAAACACTCAAGCGTTTATTCATAAATCTCTATTGTAACAGGGTCATCCCCAGGAAAGGGGGAAGTTCCAGAATCCCGGTTCCACCCTAAGTGGGTGGAGTTGAGTAGGGAAAGAAGATTCTGCAGAGGAGGACAGAAGGGAGGAAAAAGGAAGCAGGATGGAGAGCAGCAAGGAGACCTGGAGGAGGCATGTAGAGCAGAGCCACATGTGAAGAAACTGCACTTGCTTTTTGGTCTTGGACTGGTTGGAACAGTTGTGGGTGAGAGACCGGTGGGGAGGTTAACAATGGCAGCTTTCATCTTGATTTTGATTTTGCTCTTTTCCTCCCAGATGTGTCTGACTCTTTCTGACCCTTTTCTATAGGTCTCTACTGAAAGGTTCTTTAGACGTGTGGCAGGCTTTTGGGCCTTGCTTTGGGCCAGTCTTATTTGGCTGGACTTTTACATTCAAGGAGATGGGTAACTTTGGATGCTTAACTTAGTAACTATGTTCTTTGTCCTTTCTACCCTAATTGTATAAAAGTTCCTTTCCATTAAAGGTTTTATATGTTTGTCTTAATGCAGTGGATGGCAGAACCCATTCAGAGAGGGCAGGCTTGGGGTTCTGGGGTGCTCTTCTCCTTGCCCTGTAACACTATGACTTGGATCATAAAATACAGTCTGGACAAAGTCAAACAAGGCTCTACAGGGCTGAGAAACAAGGAGATGTTGTATACTGGATTTAGGATTCTGAAATGCCCCATTTTGATAGCTTTCCATTTGTATTCATGCAGATCAACATTGGGCTATCATTGTGGTAGATATTTGCTTTAGAATACTTTTCTGACTAATAAGTGTTACAGATTTTCAAACAAATGGTTCAACAAAACCAGATCAATGAGAAGAACCCCATTTAACAGATGTTCAATTTTCACTGTTTTAATTTTTGTCACTTAACTACCCACCCACCTCCTTAGTGCATCTCTTTATTTCTTTATAAAAACATTTAAATAAGCAATCTGTTTCCTTTCTAAATATTTTTGGGTTAATAATACTTTTCTCACTTGTATTTTAATCCTGATGATTAAACAGTAAAAATGCTAATTAGTAGCTTATATCTAGAGAGAAAAAAGCTTTTTCTTGATGGGTAAAAATTCAAGATGAGGTAGACTTCACAGGGCAGAGAAATGGGCTAGGTTGCACACTGAAGGGAAAAGATTAGGAACTGAATTGACTAATCCCTAACTCCAGAAAGAGACCTTCGCTTGTAGTGGAAAGACCAGGTTGAGACAAGAATGTATTAAAAATACCCACAAGACTAAAGTCATCAAAATACACACATTTGTTGTTAATTGCAGGACAGAAAAAAAAAGAGGAAAACACCTCCCCCCACCATTTTTTTTTAACCTGGAACTGACTAGAGACAGTAAATACACTATCAGTTAAGAAATTAATTAAATTTTTCAACTACTTACTTAACTATGGTGAAGGAAATATTAGGTGGGTATCCTAAGTATACTGCCCATAATCTGCACTCATTCTTTCATAATTAACCATGAATAAGTCAAGAGTCTTGCTTGTGAATTCCACATCTCTCAGATATTAATTACATGATTGTAAGCAACTCTGAATCTATAAATGTGCTAAATTTCCATACAATTGAGTAGGAATAATATGTATTTTGGTGGAATGCTGCAGTTAGGCAAGTCATTGTATTAGAAAACACCTCTAGATTAAGCTAGTTTAGCACACAGTACATGTCAGAGAAATAAAAGAATGGGAAAAAACAGAGATTACTCCAATCCCCATAGCTCACAGGCAAAAATTTATATATTTCAGCTTGGCATTGTATCCTGGAAAATCTGCTTCTTGCCACTTTAGCACTTTCTCCATAACTACTTTGTCAAACACTTGACAATACATCCTGAATTTGCCCAACTTCATATCTCTATCATTCCTACCACCCACAACCCCCATTTGCCAAAATTCTACCCATCTCTTAAAAGGCCTCAAATTACCACCTTTAGGAATTTTAAGGGATTCCCCTCCTCCTCTAAATCTTGGTCTTTTCTGTTTAGAGTATTCTTGGAGACATAATCCACCAATGGCTTACAGTCCCAGTAGATCACGAACTCCTGTAAAGCAGAAGCCATGTATATAATACCCACCTCTGTGTACCACAGATAATGGTGCCTTGCCAAGAGTAGGTGCTGAATAGATTCATGATTGAATGAATACAGGATTTCTCCACCTGCCCCTGTTGTGCTCTTGGACAAAACACTTTGCCTCTTTCAGTCTGTTGCCTCAGCTGTGAACAGAGGATAACAGCATGGGTATACTCCCCAGGTGTGCTGTGAAGAATAAACCAATAACTGAAAAGCAATTTGAAAATGTAAAATGAAATGCTACATATAAATGTTACATAATCAAAATCATTTCTCTCTGTATTATGTTTTATTTGGCTTTATATCTTGGAATCCTTTGTGGGATTCAGAATTTCACAGATGCAATACTATCCACATTAACACCTAAATTCTCTAGGGTAATAAATGATTGTGTGTATTATAGCTCACAGCTACTTTTCCCTGGCATACTTAAATATGAATCAGTCATAATTTGGGTTATTCATAATACCTAATGATACAATTCATTTCTGAGAGATAATCCATTTTTTTTCTTCTTTGACTGGCCAGTTATTCTACCCATATTGCTGCCCAAGGGAACTCATATCTATTAAATCCAAAATCCAGATGATAAGCACACTGTTTAGAAGTTCAAATTTTCTAAGAGCTTATAATCTGAGACCTAGAAAATGGTTTGTGATTTTGAAGCGCCACTTGCTTTCTATGGCCCTTTTTGTCCCAACTGTGAATCCCTCACTTGCTTTATTATATGTGTTTTAAGTGATCACTGCAGTTTGATTTCCTGGGTAGTAAGAAAGGTTAAATTAGCCCTTTCCTTATCAAAGTCAGGCAAAGCTACTTGAAAATGCTATTTTCTTTCTTAATATGTTCAAGAAAGATTGCCTATAGAAAATAAATTTTCTTAGAATATCTCCAGTGCTATAAAAAGACACTTTTGACTTATAATGCATAGCAAGATATTATTCCTAGAATAGTCCTTCCAAGTAGACAGATACTCTGAGGAAAAGATAGCAGCAACATCACAGGGTGGCTGAGGGGATCAAAGGAGTCATTAGATGAAAAGGCTTGAAACAGTGCACAGCACATAGTAAGTACTCCATAAATATTAGGTACTATTATTATCATTTGAGGACCCACTGGGAGCCCAGCCCTAATCACTCTCTATCCTAAGTCCTTTTGGCTCAGAGAAGTTAAGCAACTTGTCCAACTATCTCGTTCAATGTGTCCTCGTCTCAAAGTCAAGAAGCAAAAGAAAAAATCCAACTCTCATTCTATAGTATTTTCAAAGTCCATATTTTTTGTCTTGTTTCTTCTAACTTCCTACTGTTCTCATTTTTTGGACTGAAGTTAGCAGCCTATTTTTCCTCCCTGAACATATGACTCTTCTTTTCCAAATGATTGTCTCATTCCTCAGAAAATTTAAGACTGTTTTTTATCTCTTCTGGTGAACTTTTGACCAATTTGTCCGTCAGCACTGTTGACAGCAGGCCTTTACCCAAGAACAGTCTAGTTTTCATCAGACTTATCCTCACGGAATAAAATCCATTTTTATTGTAGTTCAGTGTAGTTTTTCTTCTGGAGCAGGTTTTGAGGAAATCTCAGGTGTGTGTGGAGCTTCCCCTCTAAATTCACTTCTGTTATCACATTTAAAAAATATATATTTATTTATGCATATAAGAACTGGGATGTAGGCCAGCGGTGTAGGGGTACAGTGGGGGTGAGGATTCAGCAGAGATAGAGTGGGAAACAGAACAGGTTCATCTATTGAAATACACTGCTGAGGGGAGTGGTGGGAGAGACTGAAATATACTGCTGAGGTCTGCTGTGCCTTGTGGGTCAGCCCCCTGACTGGAGATAGAACTCCTGCTGCAGTGGCTTGCTCTAGTTTGATAGCACTGAGACTTAACTCCTGCATCACCAGGAGGCCTCAGTTATCACATTTTTACTTACTTGAACCTGAGGCAATATAGCTCTCCCATGCAGCAGTTGTGTTTTCATTCAAATGCATTGATATCATTATGTTATGACTATTATCACCAAGGTAGAACATGTCAGAGTAATTATCTGTTACAAATATATCTCCTAAATGTGATTTACAAACTTTCATATTTTATTTTGTCAGAAACACCTAGGTACTTGTAGTCTATACATCAATAATTTAAAGCGTCTTATCATTAGTTATCTCTTACTCCACGAAATTGATCAGAACTATCACAAATTGGAAACTAATGTATATGGGAAGGTTAATGGTTTGCATAAGGTCTCAGAATGAGCCTACAGCATAGCTGGTACCAGAATGTGCTTTTCTGATTATATATGCTTGCTAAGGTCTTTTGCTCAACTTGTTCAAATTTGGAATAATTTTCAAAGTGAATATATGTTCAGAGAGGTGGCAGAATTGGTAGAAATGGAAACTCACTATTCATTTCAGTAAAGCTTCTAAACTATTTGGTAGTCAAACAATAAAGATGGGTTCATTTTCTTCATTTATATTTATAGAATGAAAGGCCAAAGATCCAATGAGATTAAAATGAATACAAATTGCAAATGTAAAGAGGAATTGTTCAGACCACACTGTTTTCCTCTTTGAACATTTTTTTTTTCCTTTTTGATAGCACTGCTACAAATGCCATGCATTTCCAGTGCTTTGTAACTATTGTCATGGTATTCCCCTTAAGCAGCTAAACATAATGGGATGATTCTGTCACTGCTGTTTTATGGCAGGGGAAGCAAGGGTAAACAGAGGTTAAGTGACTGCCAGGAACACTCATCAAGGCAGCTGCTCACATTAGAACCTAAGGCTCCTATCAGTCACATCCCATTGAGATTTAAAAGGTTTCAAAATATTGTTTCAGTATCAGACTTGGGTGAAAAACCTGATGGAAATTTGCTTACCGTCCACAGTGACCAGTTCTGCTTCCATTGCTCATCTCAATCTACTCATTCTCAAATGTCTTTATCACATGAGGGAAAGTCTGTTTTTACATAATAGATTAGAATTAAACAAGTGACTTCCATATCTGTATTTCATGGTTTTCTATTTGCTTTCATACAACTAGTACTATAATGAGTTTTTAGACAAGTAGTGCTTGTTTTCCCTCGTAGAATATGGGGTGGTTCAAACGTAAAAGATTGTTAGGTGAACTGGCAACTAAAGGAGTCATTCTGTGAATGATAAGACGTTGTCAAATACCAATTAGAACAGAAGATGGTATGGGGCTATGTATGAATGCTGTTTAAACGTGCCTTTCTTTCCCATGTTATCCATTCTGTAAGGAATGGATGTTACTTATACAAGGATCCATGGATAGTCAAGTCTATATGAGACACCAGGAAACTTTAGAAATCAGAACATGTAAGTCACTTGTTTAATTCTAATTTACTTGAATTGAAAGGAAATTTTGTGCTTCTTTAACAAATACTATAGCAAATACAGTCAACAGCCAGTGTTTGGCTCCTATTACCAAGATGATTTTTAAAATAATTACTAGAATCTGTGTAAAACCTTCACATTGTACTTATGTGATAAAAATTGTTGGCAATTTTTGTTAGTTTCACCTAGGAGTAGGAAAAAAAATCTAAGGAAACCCATTTCTTCCCTTATCCCATCATCCCCACCAGGGGAGAGACATGCTGTATATTCCATTCACATGGTTTACATCTAATTCCTTTTGGGCAAAGGCTATTCTCTTGTCACACAATACCATGCTAACCAACTGTTAGAACTGAATCCAAAAAATGGTCTCCTCACCTATACCAGTCCTTTGGCTCATTAGATGAGGAAAGGTTTAAATATATGCAACTTCTGCAACACTGATAGATTTTTCAGGATCTACTGACTATCCAGACCCTGATTTTCTTGTCTGACAGCCTATCTTACAGACGTCTCCCCTTGAGAAAGGGAGTTGAGGAGGAGACACAATCTGAAATTCAATCCAGGCCAAAGCTCACCTCAGAGCTGCAGCCTTCCCTGCTAGAGGGAACATCTCAGGTCTTTTCAGTCATGGGACATTAACCTTCTTTCTTGCTAGTGACCATCCTCACAGCTTGCTCATGGAGGGTGAACTATGATGCAGACCCTTAGAGGAGCTAGGCAGTCATTGAAATAACATCAGTAGAGGTCCAAATTCTTCACACATGTTGTGCTGAATAGATGCCTAAAGCCTTTAGGACTTCAGGGATCTGTGTGAGAATATGATTTAGTGGTGAAGGTGTTAAGAGTACTAGGAAGGTTGACCAGTTCCTGACATGCCAATGTTCATTTTGCTAACATGGGTTGGGTGACTACCTAAGACAGCTGCAGCCCCACCCAGTTTACAGTCCAGGACTTGTTTACATTCTAGTCCTCAGACTGGAAAATAACACCCAGTCTGCTTTTTGATTCTCTATACCCAAAGATCCTTATGAGTGGGTGCTGTAACCAGGAAAAAACGTCTGAAGAGGTCACCCACTAACAAAACAAACACCCCGCCAGGAAGGGCAGAGACCACAAAGCCTGCTTCTGGGGTTACTCGGTTGGGACCGACCCACAACGGTCACCACGGAGGCCTCTGAGCTCTGTTCGTCTACCTCCCGGTCAGGGACTTCAGAAGGGAAGGGGGCAGAGTGGGACAGACGTTGCTTGCTGGCTCTGCGGCGTTCCCGCCCCCTAGAAGGAACGATTCTGGCCCGGCCCGAGTCCGAGCGGCGGGGACTGAGCAGCGAGAGGTGCTGCCGCTGCGGACGCCAGAGCCACCCGGCAAGGACAGTCTCGCGGGTCACCGCGCCGTCGAGTCCCTTCTGTCCCCGGGCTCGGCGCAGGTGCCCGGGAGCCTCGGGTAGGGAAGGGACCTGGGCGCCGGGTCAGGTTCCCCGCTGCCGGTAGTGCCCAGGGGAAGGGTAGGAAGGCACAAGGAAGGAACTTTGCCGGAAGTTTGTGGAACCGGAGACCCTCTCAGAACCTTCTCCCGGGCTCCCGGAGCTCCAAGTCTCGGGCTAGGCTCACCCTCTTTGAGTCTCGGTTTCTCTCGACTGTTGGAGCTCCTCTGAGGAGCCAAGGCGGGCGCCGGGTGCCGGGCGTTGTCACCCGGCTCCGGGCCGCGCTTCGGTTAGGCTTCTAGCTCCGCTACGCACGACCCGCGGCGGCTCCCGAGGCCCCAGGTTTCTGTCAGTCAGGGGCCTTCCTGGCCCTCCACATCCTTTCTGAGGCGCGGGAGTCCCGCCGCAGCCGCCGCCACCGCGCGAGCCGCAGCCCCAGCTCCTTAAAGCCGCCAACTTCCCAGCCGCCGGCGCGTCTCCCCGCCAGCCCAGGACCACTGACTATTGGACCACGGCAATGAGGCGGACCCGAGTGCCTGGCAACGCCCGCGGCAGCCGGACCCCAGGCACCACCGCGATTGGCGGCAGGTTCAATCAGTCACAGGTGGTGGGGCGCCCCGCCCCGAGGGGCCGGCCCTGAGCTGGCCCCGCCTCCCCCTCCCGGCCCCGCCTTCCTCCTGAGCCGGTCTTCTCAGCCCGGCGGTTTGCTTCATTTGCTGAGCAGGTCCTCGAATTGCTGTCGCGCCCCGGGCGGTTGCTGAAACCAGGCTGCCGCCGGGCTAGCCCTGCTCCTCCGGACAGTGTGCCCCGGTGCTCTGGGGCGACAACAGCCGCCAGTTCGGGGCAAGTTGGAATTCAGTACCCGCAGCAGGGGCGTCGGTTTGCTGTCTGGACTCGGCGCAGAGGGTGAGTGGCCGCGCCGAGCGAGCGGTTGTTCTTCGCGCTGTGGGGCTGTGGGGGAGCCGGCGGGACCAGACGCGTCCGGGTGTGAGTCGGTCAGTCAGTCGGAGCGTGGCCTCTGTGGGGAGGTCAGGGCTGGGCGGGATTGACCCACTCCCTAACTTCTTGTTTCTAAGCGTCGCAACTCAGCTCGGGACGCAGCTCGGTGAACGCAAGAACTTGTCGTAGGGTAATCACCTTCATTAGGTGGGGCCGGGGGACGCGTCCCTGACCCTCGGCGGTGTGACACGCGCGCTGGGCTGGCCTCAGTGCCCGGTGGTGTAAAGACAGAAATTCCTAGATGGCTTGCGGCTGGGTTCCTGAAAAATTAACCCGCGCTGTGGCCGGATACCGGGCGTGGGAGTCTGATCCAGAGCCTGAGCCAGCGATCTTCGCGTTCCGGGGGGGTCTGCAGCCGAGAACTTAAGTTACTCGCCGGGTTCTGTAGCAGGAGCTTCAATGCTCCAGGGCAGTTATTGAAAGCCATTGACAACAGCACGGATATTAAACTTTGTAAAGTAATTGCTTCCCTCATGAGGTGTTCAGACCTCCACACCCACCTGCAAGGTGTGTCTAAAGGACTTTGTTGTTCGGAACAGAGGGGAGCTGCTGTCTGTCCAAGTAGCCGGAGCTCGGGAGAATTCCGGACGAGTTGTGAAAGGGACGATCGGGCTGATTAGTTGGTGTTTTGTTTGAGCACCTGCGTGTGTAAATGATGAAGTTGTGACAAGAACTGACAACAGAGGCGTCAAGGTTAAACCTAACCGTTTGTTTGTGACTTGGTCTGAGATAGGTTTTTCTTCCTTCTCTTTTTCAAAGATAAGGGATAAAAGCAGCTGTGGGTTTTGTTTTGTTTTTTTCTGAGTACCATTGCATATAATGTAGTTTATTACATGTAGTTTTGGAAAAATTAGAATTGAATGCAGTGTTTTTATTGTGATTCTCATTTGATGTGAACGAGAACTTATTGAGAGTACTAGATAAGACGGGTACAGAATTTGAGAATATTTTTATCTTTGAATATAACGTTGAGATATGCAGCTATTTTATGCATATGTAGATGTGCATATGTGTGTGTGCACTTGTGAGCATGAAATTTGATAAATGAATGAAATAGAAATGTGTGGCTGGGGAAATTCAGCCTTGAACTTCCCCCTGAGTAAGGAGATGACCCCTCTAGTCTGTGGGTTGGATGATGACTGTGTGTGCATAAGTATGTCTGAATCTGCCTGGTCTGTCTGGGTCAGGGTATGTCCATGAACTTTACGAGCTTTCAGTTCAATACCACTCAGTGCAGATTCCGCGTTCCTGTTTTACAGCCCAGCAGCCGCCAGCCAGCCCATCTGTTAAAACATAACATGTAGGCTTCAGTCAGAGCGCTAGGGTAGAGCGTGGGTAGGGGGCAATCCTTAGTAGAAACAACATGCTACAAACAAAGCCTGCCTGCCTCTCAAGTTCTATTTTCATTCAACTTGAAATTGTGGTTTTGATAAGGGAAAAAAAGGAGTGTTTAACTCCTCAGAAATGGCAAACTACATTTTGTGAAATGATAGCCATGGTTTGGGAAGGCGGAGTTTAAAGGAGGTGAAAAAACATCCTAGAAAAAAATGTGGTGCTTGTCACATAACCATGCAACACTGGTTTATTGCTTTGCAGGCGCATATATATTAAAAATATTTCCTTTTACTTCTTAAGCAAATGCATTTAAACTGAATTGTTTTTCACACACACACACACACACACACACAAGCCTTAATAGAAGTAAACAACTTTATGGTAGAGGTTATTTAATACACTAGATTTAAGGCTACCTTCATAATTCTGATGAAATATGATTTTAGGAATTTATAACTTGGATATAAATTCATATTCAGCCTAATCACTAGTTGCAATGGTTCACAATCTGTAATTTTAAAATAATAAAAAACCTTTATCACAAAAATTCTGATGACTCAAAGGGCCTGGGAGGAGTATAACATCTTTAATAAGTTCCTGCAGCCAGCGACTGATACTTAAAAAAACTATAAATTCCTTTAATAGCATAATTACTTTTGGTGACCAAAAAAAGGCAGTATTTTTTTTTGAGAAATATAGTTGATGTTTTTTCCCAGTAATTTCATGCTTATAATTACATTTTAATAATTGTGTTCATTATATGTAGGCAGAATTAACTGGAAAGTTTCTTAAGAAACCATCAGAAGAAATGTTATTTTCATTTTTATGGTACTTAAACATTTTGGGGAAAATATGTAAATCCCTAATCTGTAAATATCTTTAAATTTCTAACGGACTCCATTAGAAAAAATAATTTCCCTGCCTGGGTATGCATCATCTGACTCAACTGGTAGCTTTTTAAAATTCAGTTCATGGACTGGGACTCCATTCTGAGATTCAGTAGAAGTCTAGGGTAAAATGTAGGAATCTGTATTTTTAACAAGCACCCCCAAGTGATTCTGATAACAGTGATCCCCTCACTGTATTTAAGAATCACTAGTCTGGTATTTATAATATAAAAGAACAATTGTAGTCTGTGGTTTGATTTAACAATTAATTTTTCCAAATTTTCTGGGTGGCATTTACTGGCCTTGTAAAATTTATAGGTAATGTTTTAACAGTCTGTTCAAGACAGTGCCACTTTTTTGTCCTGTGTTGAGAAGTGTTTTTGATTCCTCAGCTATCCCTGTTCTAGCTAAACCCCAATTGTAAGGAAATCTAGGGAACCAAGGTAATCAAAGACTCCTCCCCAGTCCAGTGGGATCCTTTGCTAGTCCTAACTCATATTGTTGGGCCTTTCTCCCTGGAAGGTAGAAGAATCTTAGTTATTAGGGGAAACTTTTGATTTTAAAAAGCCCTTCCATGCTTTGGGCCGGGAACCTCTACAAGAGTAGTAAAGACTCATCCAAAGTCAAAGATCTCCTTGGGAAGTGGCAGTTTCTTGGCCTTAAGAGTGTCCCAGATCACCCATCCAGAGGCCCAGCGAGTCTCATTTTCAGAAAGTCATCTTAAAGTATTTTGGAAGACCTCTATGCTCACCATTCTACCAAAATTTCTCTTAGAAGTATTTTGACTTGTTCAGTTACTTGGTTAGGTAGTTTTCTCAGCATCACAGAGAGATGGGTTGAGAATTGATTGCTACCTCTCAAATAAGTATAAGTTTTGATTTATTAATTATTGGCAACTAGATATTTTACCTATAGTTTGAATGTTAATGTTTGGACAGGCTTAATTCACAATTTAAGATACCTATATGAGGTTTAAAAGAGAAAGAATCTTGTTGAAATTGTTGTTCTTCCCTCTACTATCCTAAAAGAGCAAATGATTTATCAGTTATCAGAAGTGTTTGGAATATTTACTTCCCTGATGACAAAAGGATGTTGATAGTCTGGGACACTGAACTTAGATTGTTCAGGCCACTGGATCATTACTGGGACTATTACAGAGCAATTTCTGTTTTAAGGAGCACTTGGCAGACATGTTTATAGGTCACGTATCTTAACAATCCTTTGAGTGGGATGATATTTTCCCCTACATTGTTACAGATGAGCAAACAGCAGTCACAAAAGGATAATGTTATTTAGATCCTATTTTTCATACTCAAAGATGGCACCAGTAACTGAGGAGTTGGCATTATGATGATATGAGAGGGTAATGCTTAGTTCATATCATCGACTATTTTTAAATATTTCATCAAAAAGTTTTTAATATTGAATGTGACCTTGGAGCAGTTTCCTTTATAAAGCTAACCATATATATTAATTGGTTCAGTTATCAGACCATAACCAACCACCTTGACCTACAATGGCAAATAATTTGCTCAAGGTCACAGAATACAATGACAGTAAAGCCTATAAGTAGAATACTTTGGACTAATATTTTAGACTAATATTTTTGGACTAATATTTAGACTAATAATATTTTGGACTAATATTTTAGACTAATATATTTTTAAAGATTTTTTATTTATTTTATGCATACAAGAATAAGGGTACAGGCCAGAAGCCTGGAGTGAGAGGATTCACCAGAGACAGAGCAAGGAGCAGTAAGTGTGGCAGGAGAGGTCTGCTGAGCCATGTGGATCCCCTCCCTGGTCAGGGATCAAACTCACTGCAGTGGCTGCAGAAGCTCTACAGTGTGGACAGAGCTCAACCTCTTGCACCACCAGGGAGGCCCCTAAACCTGTATTGTTTCCTATATGAGTCGTGTAATCCTGCTAAAAATGTTTTTACACTGGCAAAATAGAGTTATTTGTGTTTGATTACGTAGACCTAGAAAATTTTAAAAGATTAAGATTATACAGCGTCAGACTATGCAGTGGGACTGATATGTGCCTAGTTTAAAAAACTGTAGTATAATATTACTGTTCTTATCCAAATGCCCAAAAATAGATGACTGGATCAAGATGTGATATATATACACAATGGAATACTATTCAGCAATCAAAAAACATAAACTCATGCCATTCACAGCAACATAGATGGAGCTGGAAGGGATTATGCTCATTGAAATAAGCCAGAAGAAAAAGAAAAATATTGGATGGTTTCACTTATAGAAGGATACATTCCTTTATTTAGGGAACCAAATAAAGGACCAGGAAAAAATAATTATAATAAATTTAAAAACAAAATTAACAGGCAACTATTTATCAGAGACACTCTGAAGGGGGGGGGAGAGGGATCAAAACGAGGGAGGGAACGTGTTCTTACACAGGGGACTATGGTGATAGTACACAGGTGAATTGGTAGTGGGGATTTTATGAGGACTACACCTAACAGGAGAAAGCATGCATCATATAAAAAGGAAGAATGATGTAAAAAATACATATAATTAAATTTTTTAAAAAAAGAATGTTACTGTGGGCCTCCCTGGTGGCACAGCAGGTTAAGCAACGCACTATGAAGCAAACCACAGCCACTGCAGCATGAGTTCGATCCCTGCCGCTAGCCAGGGAGGGGACCCACATGGTGCAGCAGACCTCTCCTGCCCCACCTGCTGCTCCCCTCAGCAGTGTGTTTCAGTCAATCTGCCTGTTCTGCTCCCCACTCTGTCTGGTGAATCCTCTCACCTCCTGCAACTCTGGGCTGTGTCCCAACTCTTGTATGCATCAATAAATAAATCTTTAAAAAAAAAAAAGAATGTTACTGTTCTTGAAAGTGGCCATAGGTCATGTAAACTTCTAAGCAACAATTCTTTTTTTTAAACCATGGCATACTTTTGGTGTCTAACTTTCATTTGACAAATTTGTTTCAAGTTTTTAACCCTTCTTTCATCACCCTATTTCCGTGGGAAATCTATTTATAAAAATTCATTTTTCAAGTTACTCTGTCCTTTTACTATCTCCTAGTACTTAAATTTTAGCCACTTTTACTATTTTTCCCAAAAATGTTCCCTCAAACTCTCACTTTCACTTTAGTTGTTTGGGTCTAGCAGCATCCTCTAACAGAATAGTCATTGAGCTATAGACATTTGACACTGGTTTTATAATGTTTTAGCTTTGTGTATTTAACTATAACAAAAGTAGAAAAAAGAAAATGAAGAAGGATGTTAAAGTCATGCTGATTCATGTATCTTACTAGATATTGCCCGCTTATAGTTTGTGTGGGAAATTTAAGATACAGCCTTACAGACACTCTCCTGATACCAGCTGAGAAGTAGAACTGAAGACAGAGTTTTGGGTTACAGAAGAAAAACAAATGTTAAGCCCTGAACTGGCAAAAAGTGGAGGGTCATGGGGTGGAATGGATAAGGAAGTGGTGGGAAAGAAATACCTCCAGTAAAATGCCAGACAGGGTGGTAAGAAATTTATAGAGGTGCTGATGGCTTGGAGTTTCTTGGGGCATTGATTCTGTTTTATATTGTCTTCACAACCTGTTCGCTCTGCTTGCTTTAAATAATTTATTATAGCAGTAGGCCTTCCTCTGGTTAGTTTCTTTTTTATAAAACTTTTTCTTTCTTATCTCTGGGTCTAATCAGAGGCATATGTAATCATGTGACAGCTCTAGAGTACTTAGGAAAACCCTGGATCAATATTGCTACATTATAAACCCATGACTATTCTGTTTTGTAGTGTTTTCTTCCCTGTTATATTAATTCAGTATCTATATTTTAAACAATATTTTATTAATCTTTGTACAAGGAGACTTCTGGGCTTATTCTACTTGGCTGGAACTATCTTTTGAGTAATCCATCATCAGACCACCATTGATCTAATGATGTATTTATTGCTCACTATTGCAGCACTGGCAAGAAACCCAGTATGTTTCTAAAAATTTGATTAAAAAGAAATCAAGTTTCTGCAAGGCATAGCCATCCAATTATGTTAGCAGCTGCCAAGTATATTTTATGCTAAAATATACACACATATTTCAAGTGAGCAAAAAGTGATCTTTTTGAAAGCTTTTAAAACTTTTCACTATAAAATAAGTAGAACAAGAAGATGCCTCTTAATTGGAAAAAGGTGTGAGTGCATTCCCTTCTCAGCCAAAGATAAAATATACTATTTTTTCAGATTCTATCTCTGGACACTAGAATGAATATATTTATTGAAAATAATAAAAATTCGGGCCTCCCTGGTGGCACAGTGGGTTGAGTGTCGCACTGTGAAGCATCAGCGGCACAGTTGGGTGAGCTCCTTCCCAGCCAGGGAGGGGACCCACATGGCGAGGCAGACTGCTCCTGCCTCTCCAGCTGCTCTCCTCAGCCTCAGTCAGTCTGCCTGTTCTGCTCCCCACTCTGTCTCTGATGAATCCTCTCACCTCTCGCATTTCAGCTGTACCCCAGCTCTTGTATGCGTAAATAAATAAATCTTTAAAGAAAATAATAAAAATTGATTAATAACATTGATTGTTAACAATATAAATGGTGATAATACCCAGTATTTGAGTAGTCTTCCAGGTAATCATTACAAATTGAAGTGAACTAAAAGTTCTTAACAAATAGTTAATTGAGTTTGGTTAGGACCTCTTCTCTGCTTAACTAACTGCAATTCAAGTATTAGTGCATTTGGGAAGCTTCTCCCTGTCTCTCTCTAGCCAAGTCTTTACCAATTACCAAGTCCTTTTCTCCTAGAAGCTTCCTCTCCAGATTGGGAGAGCTAGTTGAGAGCAAGAACCACACCTTTCATCTTGCACCTTCTCAGAAATGGGTACTCAGTAAATGTTGCACCGTGTACTAGAAGCTACAGGGAATTACAAGTGAGCGCTTACAGGGTCTTAAAACAATGTGCACAACAAAGATGGTCACCAAAAGTTGGGATGGTAGCGATAACTGAATTTAAGTCCCGGAGTTGGATATTAGCATGAGTCTCAGTGCTTGATAAAACTCTCATCTCATCCATTCCTGCCCCTCTCAGTCTTCAAAATCCTTCCACTTCATTCCTGCCTTACCTTCTCTCACCATCTCCCTGTTTTTTCTTCTTCAAAGATATCTTCAAAACTCCCCCAATTCTAAGTCCCCAGTCCATCTCCCCTGGTTCTTTTTTTAGTTTCCATGCCTCCAGTCATATCTTGAAAAAGCAGCTGACTAATGGGCCCCACATAGAATGTTTGACAGTCTCACTCATATCTCTTGAAATCTCAGGTTGGTTCCTTTTACCATCTAGTGAAGATAACTGGCTAACTTTGGTCATGGGAGTTTGGGGGGCCTTTAGAAGGGAAAGGTGGTGTTGGCCCTTGAAGCTGCTGATAGCCAAAGCTCAGCATAAGGAAGAAACTTTTTACTTATTAAGGAAAGCTTTAAAAAAAAAGAATTCTAGCAGATTTTTCAGAGACTAATTTTCATGTTTGTTTGCTTGTTATAAAGATTTATTTATTTATTTGGGGCTTCCCTGGTGGCACAGTGGGTTAAGCAACTCACTAGGAAGCAAACCACAGCCACTGCAGCATGAGTTCGATTCCTGCCGCCAGCCGGGGAGGGGGCCCACATGGTGATGCAGACCTCTCCTGCCTTGCCCAGCTGCTCCCCTAAGCGGTGTACTTCCGTTGATCTGCCTGTTTTTTTTTTTTTAATATTTATTCATACAAGAATTGGGGTACAGGCCAGAGACACGGGGTTGGGGGTAGTGAGAGGATTCTCCAGAGACAGAGTGGGAGCAGAACAGGCAGATGGACAGCAGAACAGGCAGATGGACTGAAATACACTGCTGAGGGGAGCAGTGGGCGAGGAGGAGAGATCTGCTACACCATGTGGGTCTCCTCCCTGGCTGGGCATCAAACTGATGCTCACAGTAAGGCGCTCAACCTGCTGTGCCACAGGGAGGCCCCATTGTTATCCATTTTAAAGGACTTTTCCTAGAGTATTCCTGCGTGTCTTTCAAATGCTAAGAGAAAGATCATAATAATACAGCGTCTTCTCTCTGGGTTATCACCTACTCTGACACTGTTACATATCACTAAACCTTAGTTTTCACTAACCTTAACCACACTTGCCCCCTCACCTGCCTAATCAGTCTTGCCACTGCTTGCTCACTTTTCACATTACTAAGAAACAAGGTCACAAGGTCCTACTAGCAACAGACATGTTCACTAAAACCAAGGAGATGAACCTGTGTACAAAACCAGAACAGGTATATGTAGGATAAGGAAAGGGACAAAATTACCTCAATTTATTTAAAAATAGGGCATCTGAATCAGTGTGTCTTTTATTGATGAGTTACTTTGTTGTTCCAACTAACCAGCCTCTTGCCCACTAGCTAATGTCGACAGTTGTCACTTTTTCTTTCCCTTCAAAATGACTGCTAGTGAGTTTCTAACCTTTATTTTTAAACTTAATTTTAGTTTTTGGTGTTTCAGGTTGCTATTCCTGATCTACCTACTTAAGTTGTATTGTTTCTAACCTTTCCACATATTTTCTCCCTTTAACAACATTTAACAGTTAGATACCAACCTCGCTATGAATGAATTTCCATTTCACTACAAATTAGTAATGAAGACATTAAGTGGAATTCCGATAGTGACCCTTTCAAGAGCTAAGGCGCCATTTACTATTCTCTTTTAATTATGGTCTCTTAGCAAATTTTACCAATTATAATGTTCACTCCATTTTCTAAGTGATGTTTCTCAAATACTGTACAAAATTATGAAATCTGTGTGCATTACATTTTCTGCTTTCCATTATATGCTAAAGTTATACTTTTCTTGTAGGGAAAATGCTTATTAGACTGGAATGGATAATTTGGTTTGTAACATACTGGTTTTTGCTTATTGTGAACTATTAGACATTTATGTAATTTTTTTAATTTTACTTCATTCCTAGCCCCCATTAGCAGTTACCCAAGCAATACTTCCTCTCTACCCCTTTTCTCCACAGTGAATTATCATCTATCCTTTATTTGTAAGATGGATATTTTATTTTACTGGTCTCTAATATTTTTGATATAAAAGTAACTCAATATAGCTTTAAAAAAATAGCCAGTGTCTTTTGATATTTCCCCCTTCCTTCAGCAGGGTTGGCCTCCTGACTACAAATCACAATATTACATCTCTTCTTTGGGGTGCTTCTGCCTCTTAATCCTCTTGTTAGGTGAAGTGTGAAGCTGTTTCAGTTTCTTTAACATCTGGCCTGTGCTGGGATCTGTAGTCTCTATTGAATTTTTGGTCATTAAATAAGGGCTCAAAATTGGTAACCCTGCAGAACAAGAGGCCAATGAGAGGTGTGCTTTTTTTAGCTTTGGGGGGAAAAATCATGTCATAGGTAGGCAAGAAGCAAAAGTCAGTTTCAAACAGAGAGAGCCAAAGACAGAGACCATTATGATAAGCTACCCATACCAAAATATCATCTTCCTGTTGTGATTTTCCCCTGGGGTTTCAGCTATGCCTATACTGTACATTACAAAGCTATACCCACTCATATCCAAAATTATTGGGGTTAGTTCACTGAGCTATAGTCAGAAATCTTAGTTCCAATCCTAGACTTTCCCAAAGACAAAGAAATGACTGGTGTTTCCAAATGTTAAATGGAGATAATATGGTATACCCACTAGGAGACATTCTACACAAAACACAAGAACCCAATTCAAATTGACTAAACAGTAAGGATTTGAGAAGTGCTGTTTGACAGGATTGGTTGATTCAATGACACATTGATGTCATAAAGGATATAAGTTCCTTTCATCTCTACAATTGGTTCTTTCCTTGTTTGTAAGATGACTGCAGTCCTTTAGATGTCACTCCACATTAATTTATCTAGGGCACAGAAAATAGATTCGCCACCCCACCCCCCCATCCAGGTTCTCCTTTTGAAGACTATGAAACCATTTCTAAGAAGCCAAGAAGACCTACCTCTCTCTTTACTAGCAAGAGGGTTGCCTTTATTGTGAAGGACAGAGAAAGCAAATTTGAACAAAATCAGGATACTATTAGTAAAAAAGAAATATGTGTTGGGAAGTGAGGGACCAGTAGATGTTGACAAGCAATGGTAAATGGCTATTACATGTTCTAACTTGAAAAGTAACTGTGAAATTCTCTGTATGACTGCTGAATAGTTGGTGGGTACCACTGAGTTGCCGTACATTTATGGACACAAAATTATGAGGCTAGGTTGACAGGGAGAGGAAAGCCACAATGCAGACTAATTAAGGACAAAGGAATGAGCCAGGATCAATAATTATTCTGATTAGAACCACAATATATCCTAATGAATTTGAATGCAATAATTTATGTCTTTTTATACTCACTAAATATGTGATCTTTGCTGAATAAAAAAGATTAAAATAATCTGCTTATTTCTCAATAATTCTATATTTCTGATATATTATTTGGCAATATATGTCTATTTGAATATAAAAGAATTTATTAACTTTATTTACATATCATAGAATTAACAATAATGATAATTACAGATGATTATAACTGGCCATTATTTAATTGAGTGCCTTTTTGTAAATTAGGAATTTAGCATCCAGAAGGAGCTAGTAACTTGCTTAGGTCACACAACTACTGAGTGGTAAAGCTAGGATTTAGACTCAGGTACCGGCCCTGTTCTTCATGGCTTCCTTTTACCTTGGAAGATAGTCTCAATATATTATAGCCTGCAGTAATATATATATATATTACTATATATTATAGTAACAGGGCCTTGCCATCTCTATGTACTCATTACTTACCTTCTTATCCTCACTCAGTTTTCCAGACACTCTGATGCCTTTGTTGTTTGTCTTAAAAAGCCAGTCTCTTCCCAACCTCTGAACCTTTACATCTGCTAGTCCTTCTACTTGGTTCACACATCCAAATTCCTATGGTTACTTCCTTTTCTTTCTTTTTTTTTAATATAAATTTTTTAAAATTTACATATATTTGATATCAATTGTAATCCCCATGTATTCCCCATCACCGTAACACCAGTACACCATCACCTCAGTCTCCTGTGCTCCCGTCTGCCCTTCACCCTTCCCCTCTTCCCTCCCCACCAAGTGTCCCTAGTTTGTCTTTGTCTTTTCATTTTCTTTCATGGCTTATCTTCACAAGTACCTCTCAGGACTATGCCATCTATTGGGTTTATGGGACCCTGCCAATTCTCTATCATTTTTGTTTCTTTTACTTGTTATTGTCATAATCTTATATAATTAACCTATGTGTCTACTTGTTTTTGTCTATCTCCTCACCCTTAATTTAAGTCCCAGGAGGTTAGAAACCCAAAATATATTTTTAATAAGGAATTCATAATCAAGTGAGTAAGTTAATGAAGAAATGAATACTTATAAGTTTTGACATCTAATAACCCACAGTCAGTCTTTATCTACAACACTAGGAATAAAGTAGGATGCCATTTGTCTTTTGTGCTGAGTGTGTACATCTTGGGGTTTTTCCTATAAAATTTGAAAGCTGACAAAACCTGCCTTTCTTATTCTTTGAAGGTAAAATAAGTTTGATACAGATATCAAAGTTCTTTGAAGAAAAGAGACATACTACAGTCATATTATGTAAGAGTTTAAGAAAGCTTGATACAAAGACATTTGAGTAATATTCAATGCCAATTCTTTTAACTGGACACACACCCTTTAAAAATAAATACATATCTATAAGACTAAATTGCCAATTGGGAGAATTATAACTGCATAATAATTTGCAGTAGCAAATTCACTTAAAATTGTTTCTTCTGCTTATACATAATTTTTATTTGAAGTCATGTACTACTAAGATGATTTATTCTTAGAACTGTGCTCTTAATTATTCTGAGGTAATTATAAAGGTGCAAATTGAAAAATATCTTTACCTCACTTAATAATTTAGTAAAACATTGATAGAAATGAAGCCAAGTACCTTCCTCCAAAGTCCCTTCTGTCTTTCAGGTCTTCTCCATTTAAGTATGTCTTTTGTGTTTTTTCCTTCCATGTCCTTTTGTGGATTGCTGTGTCATTTGCTAAGTATGTTATGAGCCATTATTTTCTAAGGGCTACAGTGAGACTTTATCACTCTATTAAGTAAATCATCATTTCGACTTTGACAAGAACTTCATATTCCCCTCCTACCTGCTCATCTTACCCTGATCTTTCCTGAGGTCACCTGGAAAGTTACAGTGTGGCTCCCTTTGCAGAATATCAGTTTAAACCCACTTGACTCTGTCTTCTGCCTTCTGGGGCTCTCACTATCATAAAAAGCTATTGGAGTCACTTACTATGAAATACATTTCTCGACTAAATTACCATATCAGATTCCTTAAAGTAGATCTAAATTGTATGGCGAATGTACTCCGTCTATATTTGAGAATAATTTTTAAGCTTGTTCTTCCAGACTGTTTTTAGGCTTTCCATCAGAGACAAATCAGAAAACAATGAAGGGGGAGAAAAAGAAGAAGATGTTTTCATGCTTTCGCATTATACTTGCTACCTGTGCATGCTGGTGGAAGATTCTTTTTTGCCTCACTTTATAAACTGGATAGATTTTGGTGTTTAGTTGTCTAAGAGCCCATTAGGATCTACGTGACAATAAGATGGGTAATAAAGAGTTAGGGCAATATATCATTATCATTTAGGTTAGACAGGTGCATTGTCTGGGTAAACTCTTGAGAGTATACCTTTGATAGGATAGTTTTCGTATATCATATACAGTAAACTGGCCCGTTTATGACTTGACAAAGCCCCCCCCCTTTTTTTTTTTGCTTTCTAAGCTGTGTGGGTGGGAAACAGCATGAGGTTATAGAAAATATATAGCAAAAGCAGTACCAATGAGAAAGACTTCATAATGGGTACACACATTGCTGAAATATTTCCCAAGTACTTGGAGGTGGGGGGTGGTAGTGAGGCTTTTTTGGCAGGGGCAGAGTAGAACATGTGCTTTTCAACGTATGAACACTGTGGTTTGAAAGGTCCTTTATGATTCACAAAAGCAGCTGCTATCAGCTGGTGTAGCCACAAAGTTTTGGAAATTCACTTAAGTAGGTGTATTGTAGCTCCTGACATCTGCTTTGAAGATTTAGTTAAGTGTTGGGAATTTGCTTATTACAAGTATTTGCTTATACTCACAAGTATTTTCCACTAGGATTTGTGGATCAAAGCTAATAAGAAGATATATAAAATTTTGTTTTTAAAGATTTTACTTATTTATGAATATAAGAGCTGGGGTACTGGCTGAGGGCAGAGCTGTATGTGAGAGGATTCTGTCACCAAAGATAGAGTGGGGTGCAGAAAAGGCAGATCAACTGAAACACACTGCTGAGGGGAGCAGCAGGCGTCAGGAGAGGGTTGCTGCACCCAGTGGGTTCCTTTCCTCCTTCCTTGCAGGGGGGATGGGGGAGTAGGGGGGTAGGGGTTGGGGTGGGGAGTGTGGATCTAACTCAAACTGCAGTGGTTGTGGAAGCTCCACGGTGCGGCACTCAAACCCTTGCGCCACCAGGGAGGCCCAGAGATAAAAATTTTGACTGATCTTTTTAATTTGAGCTTAACCTTTGCTGTGATATGTACTTATATACATAAATTTATAGTGATAGCTTCTTTAAAATTTTGAACTATATTGACAGTTTTGTTTTGTCTAATTTTTTTTTCCTTACAAATTTACTTTGCTAACTTTCCTGATTTACTTCATACATCTTTGGTCATCTTGAGAGACTTTCTAGCTAGGTATTTATAATCCTATTGTGCATTGTTTGTTTGTGTTTTTTTTTTTTTGGTGAGTTTTTAGTTTTGCTCATAATTTATCTAACAAGTCCTGTAGCTCTTTTTGTATACTTCTGTTCCATTTTGAGTGTTTGTTTTTGTCTACTCTTTTATCGTTAAGTTTTTTTCATATTTCTAATTTAAAACCAAGTCATACCAGAAGTATTGTTTCTTATCACTTTCAAAAAGAGTCATTTATATCTAGTTCTTCAAACAGAACAATTAACTCTAGTATATGAATTCTTTCACTTTTTGTTAGTAACTTTTCAATTTATTAGATTCTACTTTAATGTGGCAGTTTCAAAGATTGCTTTTTAAAAAGGTGAAAACTTTGTTTTTAATGATCATAACTGTCATTGTGTTTCTAAATGACAAAGCAAAAAAAGATTTCCACAAAACAAAGTTCATGTGGCTCTCTTGGACTATAAATCATTTTAGATGTTTCATGGCTACAGTTTGTGCTAAATATAAAAATAATTGTGTTTCCCATGTGTGAGCATCAAAAGCCTCAGTTGGAAATTCACATAGTATAGCAAGTAGGTCACTATTGATGGTAGGACATGAGACAGGCGATGTCACAGCTAAGATTAGAGGTCCAAGCAATATGCCTCTCCATGCTTGCTGCACTGTTTGTCCTAAGAAATTGGAGGACTGAACAGGCTATAACTAACTTTAGCCTAGTTTGAACATATTAGTCAAGATAAGCCTTTTAATCTGTCATTTTCATTTGTTTCTAGATAATGCACTTTCCAAGTTGAGCAAATAATTGAACTGCTTGGGTTTGTACATTGGCAGTTCTCTGGTGCCAGTTCAAATGGCAACCTGTACCTTCTAAAAGTATAACTAGGGGGCCTCCCCGGTGGCGCAGTGGGTTAAGCAACGCACTATGAAGCAAACCGCAGCCACTGCAGCACGAGTTCGATCCCTGCCGCCGGCCAGGGAGGGG
>JAGFMF010011668.1:2565987-2604059 GCA_019455555.1 Galemys pyrenaicus
CACTGCTCCCCTCAGCAGTGTACTTCTGTTGATCTGCCTGTTCTGCTCCCCGCTCTCTGTGGTGAATCCTCTCACCCCCACACACCTCTGGCCTGTACCTCAGTGCTTGTATGCATAAATAAATAAATCTTTAAAAAAAATTGAACATATTGGAAGGAAGTTTATATTTTGCCTTGAAAAAATTCCTAATAACACAAAGGTACTGTAATTAGAAAAACATGGTGAATAATCTCTGCAACTTTCTACCAATGTTTAAGTCTACCTACTAATTATTATAAAATCTCACTAAATTGAATGGTATTCTGAAGCCTTTTTTGAAGTCTTTCTTTCTTTGAAGTTTTTTATGTGTATGCAAAAGTAGAAAAGCTGCAACATCTTTAGGAAACACTTATTCTTCCTCCTAATACAGGAAAAGATAAGATAGCATGTTGAATTCTATATAAAATGATTTTCTTTGTCAGAATGCTCTTTTTTTTTTTAAAGATTTATTTATGCATACAAGCACTGGGGTACAGGCCAGAGGTGTGGGGGGGGGGTGAGAGGATTCACCACAGAGAGCAGGGAGCATAACAGGCAGATCAACAGAAGCACACTGCTGAGGGGAGCAGCGGGCACAGCAGGAGAGGTCTGCTGCGCCATGTGGGTCCCCTCCCTGGCTGACAGCAGGGATCGAACTGGTGCTGCAGTGGCTGCGTTTTGCTTCATAGTGCGTTGCTTACCACACTGTGCCACCAGGGAGGCCCCAGAATGCTCTTGAAAGTATTATTGAAGGTATTAGTAAAGTCTTAAATAAACATAACTATTAGAATGCGTTATGGAGGGTAGAAGGTTTTTACATTTGTAAGATGTTCAGTCTGACTTATGATACTTAGTAATTTCTTTTTCATAGGTGAAATACACTAAGTGCTTTTTTTTTAAGATTATTTATGCATACAAGAATTGGGGTACAGGCCAGAATTGCGAGAGGTGAGAGGGTTCACCAGATACAGAGCTGGGAGCAGAACAGGCAGATTGACTGAAATACACTACTGAGAGGAACTGCGGGGAGGTCTGCTGCACCTTGTGTGTCCCCTCCCTGGCTGGGTGCTGAACTCACACTACTGTGTTGTGGATGCTTCACAGTGCGGCACATGCTTCACAGTGCAGTGCTCAACCCGCTGGGCCACCAGGGAGGCCCCATTAAGTACGTCTTTTTGGTGAACCATCACTGAAGGAAATTAATTCAGAATCTTTGCAAAAAAAAAAAAAAAAAGTGGGGGGGCAACCCAAACTGGAAGTGTTTCCTCTTTAGAAGCCACTCTTTCTTAGAGAAAGATTCCAGGGATTCCAGGGTTAAGGGTAAGAGCTCAATTAATTCACTACATCATTCACAAGCAAGTTAGTGCAGCTGAGATGTGGAAACTAGAGATGTACAAAATGCTGAAAGATGTTAGCTAATTTTTTTTTAATTAAAATTTTTTTTAATTAATATTTTTTTAAAGATTTATTTATTTATATATACAAGAGCTGGAGTACAGGCCAGAGTCCAGGGCAGTGAGAGGATTCACCAGAGACAGAGTGGGGAGCAGAACAGGCAGACTGACTGAAACACACTGCTGAGGGGAGCAGTGGGTGAGGCAAGAGAGGTCTGCCTCGCCATGTGGATCCCCTCCCTGGCTGGGGATAGAACTTGCCCTATTGTACAGTGGATGCTTCACAATTTGGCGCTCAACCCCCTGTACCACCAGGGAGGCCCCGATGTTGGTTAACTTTATAAAATAAAACTTTAATTTGCAGTGTTGTCCAAGCCATACACTGTTTATTAAGTTGAAAAGAATTTTCAGGAAATCATTTGCCCACCTACAGACTGTTACCCCTACCTAAAGATACTGAATGCCCTAAGGAGTTATGTAAATTTACAGGGTCACAAATATAGTCAGGTCTTTCAATCAAGACTTCCTGAGCATATGTAATTCCAGACTTTGGTCTGGTTTCTGAGCATGCAAATGAGGATAAGACTCTTCCTGGATCCCCAAGAAGTTCACCAATGCATTGTAGATACCTGTGTTTAACATATAACCACAAACAATTTGTGTTTAGGGAAACATGTTTATTCAATTGGTATTATTTGACAACAACAATGTGAGGGTATTGTGAGGAGCTCCACAGGAAACAGAGATGGGTAATGCAATCCTTGTAAAGAATCAAGTCCCAATTACTTGTTTCAACTTCCCGTCTTTTCTAATACACTTTTATATTGCTGAACCCATGATGCCCCTCACTGTAGTTTTCACTGTTTCCTTCACGCACTAAATGATAACATACAAGTAAGGAGAGATTATGCAAGGGGGTCATACTCTTCCTATTCCTGAGCAACCTGTAGCTCTTTCTTTAGGTTTATGTGCACTATCATGCACTTCTTTGTAGAATAAAGAACTGAACTCTTAGATAAATTGGCAAATGGAAGAAACAGGGAATAATAAAAAAGGTGTGGAATTGTATAAGCTTCATGATCTCCTTCCCCAAAGGCCTGAATCTATAATAATGAGATAGTGGAACAAAAATTCCTGCCGACTCTGAATTTACTCCTATAAAAAATAAGAAAGGAATAAAGTAAATGCGATTTTTTTTTCTTCCTAAGTCATTAGTTGGTAATATTCTTGAAGGTGATGTAGAGTTTTTCCTGCAAATATTGGGCTCTGGGTAGGGGCTAAAAATAAACAGAGTATAGCACAGGGAAATAGGCAAGCATTATTGATTTGTGTCAGGGCCATTTCCACTTTAATGTTTGCGAAAGGCACAGCCCAGTTTTGCAAACCTATTTATAGAGAATAGCTCTTTCATTGCTAAATATAGATGATAAAAGCAAAGTGGACTGTCAGGTAAATTTAGTTTTGTATCAGGAAACGGGACTACAAGGGATCTCCTTTAGAGCTAGTGAAGAGGGCTCATCCATTGTGTACCTATACCACAACAAAAAGAAAGTGGAGTGAAGCGTGTGGGGACTGCATTGCCCATGGGCATGTTCATGGCCTACCACTGCCTCTAGTTGCTATTTACCCCAGGGTTACCTCCCAACCCCTTCTATTGCTCTCTTGAGCTCTAGTATCCCATTGGTATTGACCATGTTTGTTGCCCTCATGTGTGCACACATGCACACTGTATGAATGGAAGTTTCCATGGGATTCTTTTTTTGATATTTGGTCCTCCATTTTTTTGATAAAATTTTTTCCCTCTGCTTATTTCCTACCACGGTTATTTATTCCTCCAATAACACAAGCCCAGATTTTTCAGTTTCCTTCCTACCACACTCACCATGTTTCTACCTAGTATTTTTTTTTTTTTTTAATTTTCTGTTTTACAACTGTGAGTTTAATTCAACAAGCATTTAGTGAGTGCTGGGCACCTACAAGGTTTGGGGCTAAAGCGACAAATAAAACAGAATCTCCGTCCTGTAGTTGTTTAGTCCAGAGGGACTTGTGGTTGGTGCTCTGCCCTCTTCTCTCTACTCTAGTTATCAATCTTCTCCCTCCAGACACTTTCCTGCCAGCATACTCCACTGTAATGATAGCTATGCATTGGTTCAGCACAAATTAATGCCATTTAACCCCCCCAGCAACATCTTATTTATGAAAGAACCTGAGCTTATAATAAGTAAGGACCTCACCTACCCTGAAATAAGATACAAAAATGGGCTGTATTCTGTGTGTGTTAAAAATGCTAAAGAGATACTGACAGACTGACCATCTTCTGGACATTCTGCTTTGATATTCTTTCATCTTGGGGCAGAGCTGTCCAGTCTTTGGAAAGTACCTTATTGACAGTTGCACCAGTGATGCTGTGGTCTTATTGCCAATACAGCACTGGAATGCTAAAATAATTAACCATTTTAAAATCACTACAGGAAATAGGCAAAGCAACTCTAACTAATCAATAATGGTTCACTCCTTTGGACAGCTGAAATTGCTTTCCTACATCTCTGTGCCCATCTCTTCCCTTTAGATCTTTTATACATATATGTTCCTCTACTGATCCAAATACAACATCCATTTATTTTCAATGAAAGAAATAGTAAGAATAGTGACAGGGAGACACATCTTTTACATCCTCAAAACTGTGCCATGTTGTATATAGGGCACGCTTAAGCACTGGGGAAGAAACTTGAAAACTAATAAATGTTTTAAATGCAATCCTCATGTCTATTGCTCAGTCTCCTGATAACTACCAGACAAGTGGTATCAGGGCTGAGATAATGTGAGGTCTTTTCAAAGTCTTACTGTGTGGATGGAATTTTTAACTGGTTTCATCACTCATGACAGGGTTAATGTCTTCCTACTGGCTGGGTATCATTGCTTTCACAGCTTCATTCTTTAAATCCTTTTGTGCCATGTCATTCTTAACTAAGTCTACTCAGTTCATCCCTGGTCTTTCCCTGTTACTTATTCCATAACCTCTGGAATGTGTCACCATGTATAGTGTCCATTCTGTAATATCTCTAAGTGGCATGTGTCCAAATGATTACAGCTGTCTTCCTAAGTCTTATAGAAAGTAATTCATTCTTGTGAAGGTCACTGGAACCACCAAATCCAAATTTCTCCCCACCCTCCTGCATGTTTTATCACTATCCAGATTTTTAAGCCTTATAAATGCTACTAACACTAGATTTACCATGACTTACTTGCATGCTCTGGCACCCTATTGCCTGTTTTCTGTGTGCAGAGCAGATCGAACATGGACAAAAATGGAAATAAGGCAAGCAGTTAGGAGGTTATCATAGTAATTCAGGCTAAGATCTCATCTGATGTTGGCTTGGTAAAGTGATGACAGTGAAGTGGAAAGAAGTGTATAACTTCAAGGTGGCACTACAAGTAAGACTTGGTAATAAATTAAATCTGTGGGATAAGGAATGGAATAAAAGTAAGCATGGCTCCCACATTTTATTTATGTATTTTCTAAATATTTATTTATTTATTCATTCATTCATTCATGCATACACAAATTGGGGTGCAGGCCAGAGATGTGGAGGGTGAGAGGATTCACCAGAGACAGAGTGAGTAACAGAACAGGCAGATCAACTGAAACCTACTGCTGAGGAGAACAGCAGGCAAGGCATGACGTGTCTGCTGCGCCATGTGAGTCACTCCCTGGCCAGGGATCGAACTTTGTGGTTCAGTGGCTGCAGCTACTTCATAGTGCAGTGCCTAACCGCTTGGGCTACCAGGGAGTCCCCGGCTCCCACATTTTAGGCCCAAACTGGGTTCATAGTGGTACCAGGGTAGATGGGTTAGAATAGAATGCAGGTTGTGCAGGCAGAATCAATTATATTTTGGCCACATTAAGTTGCAGCACATTTTAGACAACAATAAAGTTCAATTTTATATTGAATTTGGTTCAAAAACCTTAGATTGATGGGGGTGGGGGAGGGGGAAGAAAGAAAAAAACAACCTTAGACTAAGATTTCTGGGGAAAAAAAAAAGTTGTTTTCTGACTTATTATTGTAAGATGGCAGGAGTAAGCCTGAATTAGCAAATCCTTGCTTTCCTTGTCAAACAGCTTTAAAAACCCTCTGTAGTTCTACCAACAGAACTATTAAAAAGTACAAACTCAAGAGTCCTGAATCATCACCTCATTTATTCAAAAGTGGATACAAATTCTTTTTTTTTTTTTCTGTCCTGTTGGTGAGATAGTTAGGTGGGGTTAGCAAGTGTCCTTTGGCAGCTTTGAATCTGTGAAGAAAGAGTATTTCAGCAATATTGGTTTTACCTTTGTTCTACCTGTTACTCCTTCCACTAAGTGGTTTAGTACTGTCACACTAATATATCTGGGGTTTTAGGGGATCATGGGATCCTAAAATCCTTTAGCTCTATCTAACTCAGTCACTTAACTACTCTGGACCCATTGAAATCTCTGATTTGTCAAATCATGTTGGCTCTTAAAATTTTCTTTCTATTTAGTATCAAGAGATAAATATGAAAGTAGGTATTAAGCAAAAATAACATCTCTAGGAAACATATTTCCAAAAGAAACTTGTTGAGGCTACAGAGAGGCAATCTAATGAGTAAGGTATACTAAAAGAATGGGGAATAAAAGTGAAACAGATTAAGTTGGTTAGATGATGTTAAGGATTTCCTTCATTTCTCTAGTAAGATTTTGACTTAAGATCACTACTATTAAATGTAATAGCCGTTAGAAAACTATGAAATTAGAATGAATGCAAAGCATTAACTGCATCCATAACATGGATTCAAACGTGCAAACTGATTTCTACTTAGTGTAGTAACTAGTATTAGGTAAGTTATTTTTTTATTTTTAAAGATTTATTTATGTATGCATACAAGACCTGGGGTACAGGCCAGAGGTTTGAGGGGTGAGAGGATTCACCAGAGACAGAGTAGGGAACAGAACAGGCAGAATGACTGAAACACACTGCTGAGGGGAGCAGCAGGTGAGGCAGGAGAGGTCTGCTGTACCATCTGACTCACCTCCCTGGTCAGGGATTGAACTCATGCTGTAGTGGCTGCAGATGCATCATAGAGAGGTGCTTAACCCTTTGAGTCACCAGGGAGGCCCCTAGTATTGGGAAAGTTCTTAAAGGTGGGGACAGGCCTTATTTGCTTTAACTTCAGCACTAACAGCCTTAGAATAATAGGTGTTTTATATGTTTGTTGAATTATAAGTTACATTGATTATATGACTTATAGAGAAGTTTACCATCTCAAAACAAAAGCCATGGTTTGAAAGTACTTCTTGCTTTGTGGGAGAGTGCCACCCCCATGAAGTGGCAGGTGCGAGAGTACCAGGGTCTGAGTCAGCTGGGAGACATTACCACAAGGTGACTGGATGGGCAGAAACTCTAATCATGGTTGGATAAATTTGTGCCTGGGAATAGAACAGTGAGGGTCAAATCTGAAAGTCAGTGAGACAGTAACCCGAAAGAATAAAGATTAACATTTGGAGCGTTGAAGCCCTCAGATACAGCCATTAAAGGTTTTGCCTTATAAACTGGCTCCATGTGGCCAAGGTGCATGCTGCCCAGGAAGATGTACTGGGCAGGCGGATTCTATAAGAGATTCACTGAAAGCTGGTCTAGGTATAATTGTCATAAAAATGATCATTGTATAAGTAAAATAAAATAGTTTTCCATTTAAAAAAAGGGAAGAAAATGGACCCATTTTCTGAAACGTCTACATTAGATAGAAACTTTTATGCCGATTAACAATGTGTTATGTTTGCTCCTAGTTAGGCCTGGAGCTCACAGACCTGCCAGTATTACAGGATCAATATAAAAATTCCTGTTGTTTTGCTGACTTAGGTATTCACTGAGGGATTATTTGGGAGACAGACTTGAAAAGCAATTATGTGGAAAGTTCAATGTGCTAGTACTCCTTGAGAGAGGTTGTTGAAAGGGAACTTTTCTGGGAGCCGCTCTGGTTTTTTGGCATGGATGCCTCCTGGTATCTTGTGGTATGTGGCAATACTTTTTCCTATTCTTAGTTTTTTATTTCATTCTATCACTTTGGGACCTCTTCAGGTAATATCCACAAATATTTTGGAGCTTGCTTTTTTAAACACAAATCTTTAAAGCTCTTCAGCTTGTTTTGGCATGACCAGAGGATTGGCAAGGAGGGAGTGGTGCAGAGGATGAAGTGAGATTTCTGTTCCAAAGATGATTTTTCTCAGGTTGTTATTGACAGAAATATCTTAAGTTGTTCTTCTCCTGGGGTACATTTTAAAGTATTCTTGATGCTCTCTCTTCCCCTTCCTATTCTTGATCTTCTCCCACTCCAACTCCTTGCCTCTTGTACCCATTGTGAGAAAGTACATTTATTACCATCTTCACCTGATGGTTTCTCTGTGTGATCTCAGCCTTGGAATGCTGAAGCTTTGCACTGGGTCCCTGAGAGCCAAGTCAAGAATCAAGCTTGGTGGTGTGATGCCACGTGTCCATCTAATGTAGCATCTCTGGTTTCACCCCAACCCAACCTGAGCACCTTTTCCAAGATGAGAAAAGCCAAGAAATGACCTAAAAAGGGAACAAGAACCTTCAGCTTTATTCTTAACTACTAGACCAGAATTTGGCGGACACAAAGTCAGCACTTTCTGTTTTGGGATCAGCAACTCACTGACTGCCACATGGCCACTTGCACATCCATGATCTATGTCTCTTTCTTGCACATGAAAATTTTAAACTTACTTTGTGACCTAAACAAAATAAAAAAGTCCTCTGCAATCTAAGGTTTCCTGTACTGTGAACTATATTATTTCCTGCTGCTAAAGACAATGCTCCAGGGTAATACTCTTTTTTTCCCCCTTGTCAGTGTTTTCTCACTCATTGTTTTTATCTTTGTTTTTTGTGGGTTTTTCTTTTTAGTCAAATTTTATTGATTTGCCATTCTTCCTAAGATGTTCTTAGATCTCCAAATGCCTCCAATGGGCTTCTGTGGTAAAAATGATTCCATATTTTCTGTATAGTGATAAACAATCCACAGATTATTTCTTATGTTGATTTTCTAAAATAATACAGTGTGATCCCGTTTATAGTACAAGAGGCTAATTCTCCAAATATAATGGCAGTCAAGCCAAGGTTTACCAGGTATACTAAGTAGAGAATTATTACTGATTTCAGATAATTTCTTAAGAGAGAGGAAGAAGGTATGAAAAAAAAAAAAAACATAATTTTACCAATTATGCAGACCCAGGAGTGAATGTTAGACTAAGAATGAGAAAAACACCAGATCACTCCCATTCTGGAACTGGAGATATTGGGAACAGTCAGTATTTCATACAAGAGTACAGAGTCACAACATTCCTGTTGAGGGGATGTCTATTTGGGAGGAATAGTATATCCATTCAGAAATTCTCGTATATTGTAAGCAGTGTTAAGACCTTTTCTCTTTTGTAAACTGTATTATCTTGACACTTTTTTAAAAAAATATTTATTTATGCATATCAGCACTGGGGTACAGGTCAGAGATGTGGGCGGTGAAAGGATCCACTAGAGACAGAGTGGGGACAGAACAGGTATGTCGACTGAAACACACTACTGAGGGGAGCAGCAGGTGAGGCAGGAGAGGTCTGCTGCGCCATGTGGGTCACCTCCCCAGGGGCCGTTGACAGGGACATGCTGCAGTGGTTGCGGTCTGCTTCATAGTGCGTTGCTTAACCCTTTGCACCACATGGGAGGCCCCTATCTTGAAGCTTTTGATTAAAATTAAAAAGGAGGGGCCTCCCTGGTGGCGCAGTGGGTTGAGCAACGCACTGTGAAGCAAAACCTCAGCCACTGCAGCACGAGTTCAATCCCTGCTGCCGCCCAGGGAGGGGACCCACATGGCGCGGCAGACCTCTCCTGCCTCGCCCGCTGCTCCCCTCAGCAGTATGTTCTGTTGATCTGCCTGTTCTGCTCTCCGCTCTCTGTGGTGAATCCTCTCACCCCCCACACCTCTGGCCTGTACCCCAGTGCTTGTGTGCATAAATAAATCTTTAAAAAAAATTAAATTAAATTAAATTAAAAAGGTAAACTCTTTTAAAAGAAAGCAAAAAGTCATCTTGGGTAGCTGTTAGAAAATTAGACTGTAACTACGTTTTTCACTTTCTATCAGAATTAAGATCTGAACCTACAGTAAAGATTATTCCAAGGTCTCTCACCCTTCCACTTTGAGATACCAGTGATGGTGAAATAGGAAGCTTGTTGATGGGAGGTGGGGGTAGTTCTCCTCTTCTTAGTATTCACTTACTTGCAAAAAGAGTGTTTTTCAGCAAGGTTCTTAAGAAAACTCTAAGCAAATACATTTATTTAAAAAAAATCTTTAAAAGAGAGTCTGGCTCTGCACAAATATTGTTCAAATATGTGGCAAAACCTTTTACCTCTGATAAAGAAAGGGAGATCAAAATTTCTTTTAAATGTGTATGTGTGTACATCACAGAATGCATGGAGGGTGGATGGGAAAGAAGGAATGCCTTAGTTTGTGTTTTCTCATTCTTAAATCTAGTTCATGGGTCTTGGTTCATGTAGCTTTTATCTTTATTTTTTTTTAAGGTTTATTTATTTATGCATACAAGAGCTGGGGTACAGGCCAGAGGTGTGGAAGGTGAGAGGATTCATCAGAGACAGAGCAGGGAGCAGAACAGGCAGATAGACTGAGATACACTGCTAAGGGGAGCAGTAGACAAGGCAGAAGAGGTCTGCTGCCCCATGTGGTCCCCCTCCCTGGCCAGGGACCCAACTCATGCTTCAGTGGCTGCACAAAGCCCCACAGTGCAGCACTCAACTCCTTGCGCCACCAGAGAGACAGACCGCTTTTGTCTTTAAAGTCTGTTATACAAAGGGATATCTCCCTTGTGACAGAGAGGTCAGGATTTTCAGATTTTGGAACTCTTTCTTGCTTCCAGTACTAATTATATCTGAAACGGATTTGAGAAAGGCAAGTGTGTTTGACAGCTGAAGGGCTCCCCTTTTCTCATTCTGTTGTCCTTTCTATGCTGCTTCTGCTTCACTCAGTCTTTCCTCTAACAGGAGTCTTCTTCTCACAACTTTATATATTCACATCATGTCTTTTTTTTATGTCTTAACTTGTCATTGAACTCTATAGTTAATAGCTCAAGGATTAAAACAACATACAGCAACCTCTTACTAAGTTAAAATGTTCAGTAGTTGTTAAATTGAGCTTCTTTTCCCTATTGGCCTGTTTACAACAGTAGCCACAAGTCCTCATACCAAATTGTGGGTGGAGCCTGGGAAATTTTATAAATATTCTTTAATACTTTATGTCATCGTCATCAGTATCATCATCTGCACAAGTGGTTAAAAATAAACTCAGAAGCAGAAGGGTATAAATTGAATAGTAGTTTTCTTCCCTTTCTCCTACCCTCATTTTTCACTTCCTGCATACAACCAATGTTAACATTTTTTAATGTATCCCAAAAGTTTGTATGCATATGCATACATAAATTATACATTTTCTTCTGCACCCTGATTCTTAAATGAAGTGATTTCTCCCAGAGATCTTTCTATCTCTTCCGTTGTTTCTCCCCTTACTACCTCTAACATCCCATTGTATAAATAATCAATTATTGATTTGAGAAGTTCCCTGTTGATGAACATTTAGATATTTCTGTTTTATTGGTAGTAGTGATAATGCTGCAGTAAAGATTTTCTTGCATTCATTCTAAGTGTTTTGCTAATACTGTCCCCAGAGGATTATAGATTCTAGATCCATACTCTACTGGAGAGAGGAGTATGTGCTTTATCCCTCTTAAAGCCCACTGCTGCTGTGCCCTCTTCTCCTGTTTCTATTTCTATTTTTTGCAAACTCCTTCCCCATGCGTCATAACCCAATACTTGATCACAAGCAATTCATTTAACCAGGGTACTTTCTGAAAAGTTATGATAATATGGCCCTTAAATATATGAAACTCTGATATGTGAGAGAATTAGAGTACACTGAGGTCCAAATACATTGAAAGAAAGAAACTACTCATGGTTTCCAGGCTCTAGAATGCCAGCAGAGGATACCTTGTTTAAGGATATCTGTACTACCAAGTTCCTTTATTAAGTAGTTCTTCAGCCTGGAATGTCTACTGTCTCATCTCCTACATCCTTCAAGGACTCAGTTTAAATTCACTTTCCCGATTACTCTAGTTTTTCCTTCTGCTAGCTGCCTTAACACTATGTTTATGCCTCTTTATAATACAGCCAATCACACTCTGCCTTTCATTGGAGGTATTTGAGTAGCTATAGTAAGCTGCCAAAAGGCAGGGTCCTTAGTTTTTCATTCCATTTGCCTTAGCATTTATTTTCATATAATGGATTCTCAGTAAATATTTTTTATTGGGAAAATAAACCTGAGTTTCAAATCATAGCCATTTAAAATGGAGAGAATATATTGTGGTCATGGCCCTAGTGGAAAAATTCTTTTAAAGTTTTGAATGTCCAGGATATGAATTTTTTTTTGCCCAAAATAATTTTACAAATAGTCTATAAAAACATACTGAATTAAGGAAGTCCCTTTTCTCCATTTTATTTCCACTTGGAGGAATAAAGATCAAATTTTTTCATCATAGAAAACACTAAAACACTCCATGCAGCTGATAAGGAACTGATGACAAAGATCTACAAAGGACTCAACAAAAACAAAGTAAACAATCCAGTCAAAAAATGGGCAGAAGAACTTAAAAGACACTTTTCCAAACAGGTACTGCAAATGGACAACAGGCATATGAAAAAATGTTTAGCATCATTTATGATCATAGAAATGCAAACTAAAACCACCATGAGATACTACCTTATACCAGGAAGAATGCACATATTAAAAAAACCGGTAACTACAAATGTTGCAAGGATGTGGTAAATAATGAACTCTTCTGCATTGCTGGTGGGAATGTAAATTGATCCAACCTCTATGGAAAGCTGTATGGAAGTTCCTCAGTCTGCTATAACTGGAACTACCATATGACCCAGCAATCCCACTCCTAGGGATTTATCCAAAGGACACAAAAACATTAATTCAAAAGAATACATGCACCTCATGTTTATTGCAGCATTATTTATAATAGATAAGATATGGAATCAACCCAGATGCCCAAAAATAGATGACTAGATCAAGAAAATGTGGTACATATACACAATGGAATATTATTCAGCAATCAAAAAGATAAACTAGGTCAATCACGTAGTTCCATGGATGGAACTCAAAGGGATTATGCTCAGTGAAATAAGTCAGAAAGAAAAAGAAAAATACCAGATGGTCTCACTTATAGGAGAATTATAGGGGATCAAAGGGGAAAAAAATAACAAAACCACAACAAAACAAAAACAGACAACTACAAATCAGAGTCATCTGCAGGGAACAGGGAGGAAGTGGGTTCAAGACTGGGATGGGAAGAGCACAAGGGACTATGGTGATGGTGCATGGGTGAATTGGTGGTGGAAATTCTATGGGAACTACACCTAGAAAAGAAAGCAAACATTTTAAATAAACAAACAATTAATTAAAAAGAAAGAAACACTAATACAGGGCAGACTTGATTTCTCAGGCTGAAATAATTTCTTGTCTACAGTGATTGTGAAAGCGGTGGCAGTTAGAAGTCTAGGCAAAGCAAGGTAGTAATCCATGCAGCATCCTGCAAAATAAACAACACCTTCATGTCAGAATGTTAAACACTCTCTCATGAGAAACATCCCAAATGAGTAACCCCATGCTCACTGACATGCTTGCACATTGGCTTTATTGATTGACAAGTTAGTGCTTTATTTAAACTATGTGACCAAGAGTAACCGTGTACCTGGCTTCTGAGTGCTACCAGACCCATCTTCCCAGGGTGAGGAGTTTATTAGCTCTTTTGAAGTTTGTCTTTCTTAATCATTCAACACTTTACCTGAAATTTTATTTCCAAGTTGCATTTACTTAGGTGTTGCTTACAGTAAAATTCACCCATTTTTAGTGTACAGCACTGTGCATTTTTATAAATAAATGCACTTATGTGACTACCACCACATTCAAGATATACAATAATGTCATTACACCAAAAAGTTCTTTCATGTCCTTTTTTTAAAAAGATTTATTTATTTATGCATACAAGAGCTGCGGTACAGGCCAGAGGCATAGATGGTGAGAAGATTCACCAGAGACAGAGTGGGGAGCAGAACAGGCATATCAACTGAAATACACTGCTGAGGGAAGCAGCGGGGGAGGCAGAAGAGGTCTGCTGCCCCATGTGGGTCCCCTCCCTGGCTGGGATTGAACTTACACTGCAGTGGCTGCGTAAAAATAACCCATATATGGAGACACAAAAAACCCTGATTAGCCAGAGCTCTACCGAAAAAAAAAAAAAAGGCGAATGGAGGTATCACACTCCCAGACTTCAAACTCTTCTACAAAGCAATAGTAATTAAAACAGCATGGTACTGGAACAAAGACAGACACAAAGACCAATGGAACTGTATAGAAAGCACAGAAGTAAAACCACACAACTATGGACAACTGACCTTCGACAAAGGAGCAAAGAATCTGCAATGGAACAAAGACAGCTTATTCAATAAATGGTGCTGGCAAAACTGGTCCACCATACGCAAAAAAACGAAACTGGACCACTATCTCACACCCTATACAAAAATCAACTCAAAATGGATAAAAGATCTAAATATAAGACCCAAAACTATAAAACATATAGAATAAAACATAGGTAAAATGCTACAAGACATACATCTAAATGATGCTTTTGAGGATGCATCCCCCAAAGCAATAAAAATGAGAGAAAAAATAAACAGATGGGACTACATCACGATAAAAAGCTTCTGTACAGCAAAGGTAACATTAAATAAAGCAGAGACACCCCACTGACTGGGAAAAAATTGTGCTCCACACAATGGGACAAGGGTCTGATCACAAAGATATACAAAGAACTTGTAAGACTCAAGAAAAACAAAGTAAAAAACCCAATAAAAAAATGGGCAGAAGACCTTAAAAGACACTTCTCCAAAGAGGGCATACATATGGCCAACAGGCACACGAGAAAATGCTCAGCATCCCTCATAATCAAGGAAATGAAAATTAAAACCTCAATGAGGTACCACCTTACGCCGGTAAGAATGGCACATATAAAAAAAAAAAAAACCAACAACAAATGCTAGCAAGGATGTGGAGAAAAAGGAACCCTAGTACACTGCTGGTGGGAATGCAAGTTAATCCAACCACCATGGAAGGCCGTATGGAGGTTCCTCAGTCTACTAAAAATAGAGTTACCATATGACCCAGCAATCCTACTCCTAGGGATCTACCCAAAGGACACAAAAACAGCGATCCAAACAAGCACCTGTACGCCTATGTTCATTGCAGCACTATTTGTAATTGGTAAGACCTGGAAACAACCCAAAAGCCCAAAAGTAGAGGACTGGATCAAGAAGATGTGGTACATATACACAGTGGAATATTATTCAGCAATCAAAAATGAGAAACTAGGGACATTTATAGAAACATGGATGGAGCTAGAAGGAATTATATTCAGTGAAACAAGTCAGAAGGCAAGAGAAAAATTTCAGATGGCTTCACTTTTGGGAGGAATGTGAAAGAGCAACAACAACAAAAAAGATGAATAAGCTCAAGGAAATGGGCAATTACAACCAAAAACAAACAAAAAACTCAACAAAACCAAAAGCCAAGATAAACCAAAGGGGCATGGGGGAGGGCAAAGATAGGGATGAGGGCAGAAAGAGCACAAGGGACTGAGGTGATGGCGCATGGGTGGAATGGTGGTGGGTACTCCCTGGGGAATACAAATGATGTCAAATATAATTAATTAAATAAATAAATATAAAAAACCTCCATAGTGCTGCACTCAATCCCTTGCTCCCCCAGGGAGGCCCTTTCACATCCTTTAAAAGTCAACTCTTCCTTCAACCCCAGCCTTGGTCATTGCTCAGCTGTTCTCTGACTTGAGAGTTTGTAATTTATATTACATGTAGAATGTAATATAAATGGAATGGCATGGTGTGTGGCCTTTTGAGTCTGGTTTCTTTTACATAGCATCATACATTTGAGATGTGGCCTTGTTGTGTAGCTCAGTAGTTAATTCTTTTTTATTGCTAAATATTATTCCATTGTATGGATGTGCACATTTTATCTCTCTTTTTTTTTTAAAAGATTTATTTATTTATATATACAACAGCTGGGGTACAAGCCAGAGGCGTGGGAGGTGAGAGGATTCACCAGAGACAAAGTGGGGAGCAAAACAGGCAGATTGACTGAAATATACTTCTGAGGGGAGCAGCAGGAAAATCAAGAGAGGTCTGCTGAGACATGTGGCACCCCTCCCTGACCGGCACTTGAACTCGCACTGCTGTGCCATGAATATTTCACAGTGCAGCGTTCAACCCACTGTGCCACCAGGGAGGCCCACGGTTTATCTCTTTATGAGTTGAAGGACATTTGAGTTATTTCCATATTTAGAGCCATTATGAATAAAGCCACTATAAACAATCACCTGCCTTTTTGTGTGTCAACAGATATTTTCATCTTATGTTAATTCTTAAGCATAGGATTGCTAGGTTGAATGACAGTTGTGTGTTTGATATTTATAAGAAATTGCTTAATCGTTTCTCCAAAGCAGCTGTTCTATATGGCATTCCTGTGATATTCACTGAGAAAGGTCTAGAATTAAGTTTACATCTAAAACCATTTTAGAACATATAAATAGAGTTATATATTACATGTAGATTAAAAGTATTTTGAAGATGTTGATTGGGTTGTTCTGCCTTGGCTGTGGTTGTATTCAGAGGAAAGAAGAAGTGGAATAGAGATGTAGACCCCCCCCCCATCTCAAAGGGCCTAGATTTTATTTATGTACAGAACATTTTTTTCTACCTCAAAATGATTAAAATGAGTATTTGACTACCTGGCAAGACTCTGACCTGATATTCAGGGGGATTAGAGCAGCTTTGCAGAGAAGCTCAGAAAATCTACCAGGCCACAAAGTCATTTTCTAGGCCCTCAGGCAGTTACCAGTGTTGTGTGTTGATGACGTCTGACAATGTGCTTACTGGGAGACTTAAGATGGCACATCTTTTAAGGGTGATATTTCTAAGTTGTATTCAAAATCTTGATTTTTTTTAATGATTTTTTTTTTTTCAGTTCCACATCTAAGTGTTTTCATATTCTGGCCATTGGAGCTACTTTGCTCATAGGTTTCTTACCATCTAGATTTCATGTAGTGGAAATGTAGAGGATTTTGTGTTTGGCCTCTACATCTGTCCTTGGAACCTCTAATTCAGGAGGCTGCCTGTGCTTTTTCGCTATCGCTGCAGTTAACACAACAGAAAAACTATTTGGGTTGGAGACCTTGCCTTCCTATAGCTTGTTGTGGATCATGGTGGTCTCTGAATATCAAAAACAGGAAGGGAAAAAAATCAGTAGCTTTTGGGTCTCTGATCCTCTTTTGTGACCTTTAGAGTTCTGTGGTAATTGTATCAGCACTCTGACTTGAAAACCAAGCCAGTACCCTTCAAGAACCAGTTACTCAGAATGTTTAAGTAAGAGTTAATAACTAAATGGTCCTGACTAAGGGAAACTTTCAGCTAAGGGCCTTAACTCAGTGGAGCTTTTGTATTTTATTCATTTTAACAAAAATATATCTCCACTTTAACAAAATGGAAAGGAAATAGGAAAACAAATGAACTATAATTATTTTCTGTCTGAATTTACTTATCATGTCCATTCAGTTCCTATCAGCCCCAGAGCTGCAAACTCCCTTTCCTTCTCTGAACTTGCCTGTCCTTGGAGATGCCATGGAAGTCTTTGTAGCAGTATTGGAAAGGTCTGTGTTTTGGGCTGATTTGACATTGTTATGAATGTCGGTTTGGACAGTGTGATAAATATCAGATCAATAAATACTCCTGGAATCAAGAAGAAGAGGATTTTGTTGGTTTCAGCTATAGATTTGAGCACAGGTGAACTTTTTTAGAACTGCATGATCAGAAATATCAAGAGCAGAAGAAAAGTTGGAGTGGAAGGGAAAAGGGGAGAATACTCATAGACTTTGTTCTATATGCTCTGGGGACCAGCAGTTCTGTGAGTTTTCACTTGTCATTAACTAAACTCATGGGAAGCCTTCCTTTTTATCCTTCAGTAAATTGTTTTCCCAGAACTGCCATCATTTGCAGTTGTTTAACTTTGTATATTTCATGTGGACTGAAGAAGACCCATTGGCAGACCATACATATCGACTCTAAAAAGTAACCAGTAAATGGAAATATCTTTGGGGATTCTTACTTTGTTGAGCATATTATAGGTTCACAAAACTAGATATTTTATCAGGCCAAGGAATACATTTGCCAAGGAAAAGAATACAGTGATAATGGATGTAGGGAGGAGAAAACACAGTAATAAAAGAAACTCTCTTGCTGCTAATTTTTTTTTTTAAGATTATTTATGCATACAAGAGTTGGCGTACAGGCCAGAGTCGCAGGAGGTGAGAGGAGTCACCAGAGACAGAGTGGGGAGCAGAACAGGCAGATTGACGGAAGTACACTGCTGAGGAGAGCAGGGGGCAAGGCAGGAGAGGCCTGCTACGCCATATGGGTCACCACCCTGGTCGGTGATCGAACTTACACTGCTGTGCCGCGTTGGCTTCACCTTGTGGCGCTCAACCCACCGCGCCACCAGGGAGGCCCTAAATTTTATTTTTAATAAGGCAAGTTGATATATTGCAGAAGACACCAAGTTGATAATATTTGATGTGCTTGAAATATTGTAATTAATATATTTATAGTGGTATACTCCTTTCCTAAATGTGTGCTACATTTTACAGTTTGGAAGATCATAGCAGTACTCTACAAATTTCACTTCCCAGCCAAGGGAAGGCATCTATATCCCAGTTCATGAAGCTTTGGTCCATTTTTATAAATACCTAAAGTGAGCGGGCACCCAAACATTGACAAGATCCACAGCATCAGGGGAGTGGGAGAGGAGGTCCCTGTATGATTTTTTAAAAAAACCTCTCTTTTAAATTCAGAAATTTCCAAATTGTTTAGCTGCTTGAGGCTCTAAAACTGCATTGATATTGTTCCTGTTTAGACCAATTATTGAAGGTTCATTCCTTCTTTAGTGAAGTTTATTCCTTCAATAGGAGTTAAGTAAAAAATCTCTCATTTCTGATAGAATAGTTCTGAGAAACTTCTTTTTCCTCCTAAGTTTTTGTGAAAGTTGTACATGTATTAGTTTAAAAAAACACACAGATACTTGTATTGAAATGGTATATTCCCCTTCAACCCCAGGCCCTTTCCCAGGACACTTTTCTCCCTTAATGGATGCTCTGGTGGTTTCCTTTTTAATGTTTATCGCAAGCTTACATACTTCTTTTTTGTTATTCATCATGTCAATTATGTGTTCACTTTTGTTCACTTCAGTCATCCTTTTACCTTCCTAATTTGATAATTAGTTTTAGTTCTTCTGTCAATAATCTTTGTAATTTAGGAATATTTGAAAAATTCTAAATAAATACAAAGCAGTAGATGGCTAAGAGTCAACATTGGTATATCTATCTAGAGTAATATGTAAAGCCAATAAATTCGAGTTGGATCATGAGATGCTTTTGTTAATCTCAGAAAGACTGCTAACCTCTGCTGACAAGCCAGTGTTTAGAAGAAACACTTCCATAAGTAATCAGGTTCTTTTTAATAAATAAGCTTGAATTTCTACCAATAGAAGATGGTAGAATGATTATAAGCATTAGCTTCCCTTGACTTTAATAAAATAATACTAAGAGCATGAGGGAGGGTGGACACATTAGTGAAGCAACTTGGAAAGGAACATCAGAGAAAGAAACAAGATTTCAATAAATTATCAGAGTCAAGGGAAGAATGGCCAAGCAAACAAAGCAGAATGGTTTATTTTATGTGTCAATGTGGTAGGATATGATGCCCAGTTGTTTGGGAAAGACTAGTCTAAATGTTGCTTTGAAGATATTTTGAAAATGTGTTAACATTTATGATTATTTGACCTTAAATAAAGAATATACCCTCCATAATGGGGATTAGCTTCATCCAATCAGTTGATGGCTAATAGATTGTCTGTAATTAACGATTTATCTGTATCTGTACATCTTTCTATGTGTTGGAGTATATATATTCTATGTATGTGTATGTGCACACACACATATACAGAGAGCGAGAGGTTGATTTTAAGAAATCGCCTCACATGATTATCTAGACAGGGAAGTCCAGATCCATAGGGCAGGAAGACAGGGCAGCAAGTTGGAGAAGAGTTGATGTTGATGTGTCTATATAGACACATGGTATAAAGAAACAACGTGTCAATTTCATGTAAAGTGTACTGTGTCAAAAACTGAATATTCCCCCAAAACAAGGCCCCATCATCCTGGGACATTCACCAAGTCCATGAATTAACTCTATTCCACCACCATGTTGGGGGTGATTGGGGGTAGAGTTTCCTTGCCAAATACTCCTTACCTCTGGTTCCCAATTTTTCTTAATTTCCCAAAATTTCTTAATTTTTTTCTTAAAAAAATTTTTCTCTTTTTTTCATGATGCCCCTAAGACCTCCCTTCTGCCTTCTAGCCCATATCTCTCCACTGTCACCTCAAGTACGTAACTAATTTTCACTGCAAATTATGTATTATCCAGACCTGTTTAAGGCCAGGTCTCATATTATTTCACTTGTTTTGCCAGAGGTTTAAAGGATTACATAATCATTCAAGTATTTCCTGTTATCACTCCTTTCAGTGCAAGAGAGCATCCTTTGGGCCTGGTTTTCATAACCTCAGGTCTGTGACTTGGCTTTGGGGAGCCTGTGAATTCTCAGAAGTGAAGGTGAAGTAATGTGAGCATATGTGCATATTCTTGGAGAGTGGCTCTATAGTTTCCTTCAGGTCCTAAAAGGGACTCATCATCCAAGAATGTTTAAGAAGCACCACTGTCTCTCAGAGGACCCGTGCTCCTGCCAGCTCCTTCTGTTTTTACTTGAGGCCTGGGCTGGGCTTTGGCACAGATCCTACCCACTCTGGAGCAGCAGCCTGTTTCCCATCTGGTTCCCTATTGACCTCCCCTGATCTGCTGGGTTTTATCCCTGTGCTCTCTTTCCAATGTGTTGTCCTCTTGTTTGGACCTAACTTCTGCTTACTTACTCTTTCCACATTCCCCCATCCTGATATAAAAGATTCTCCTGTCCTATTTCTTTCCTTAGCAATTATACTCCAGTTTCTTTTCTAAATACAAAGACACACCCCTCATTAGTGCACTTGGCCCACCCCAGAGCCATTACCCTTTAGAGGTGACACAGTCCCTTCTCAGGGGATCACATCACTCAAAAAAACCAGTAGCATCCTTGTGTCCTGCAGAATCCTGACATTGTCTTCTCTCTCAACACCCTAAAGTTGCAAGATCCCTCATTAATCTTGTGTAATATCTAGAGTCAATTACAGTTCATAAATGGGTGTCACTGTGCTATACCTGACTATGAGGACCCCCTCTCTCTTACTTGTATGACAGTCATATACATCTTTTGGTTAAATTTTCAATGTTAGAATTTGGAGAGGGGTGAACATCTAATGCTGATTAATGATGAAAAGTATAAATGAAACTGGATCTAGATAAAAGGTAAGAAAAAATTAAAAGAGACTTCCAATGTTTTTCTTTGGTTTGAATATTTATCTTGGTTTAGTGCTCTTCTAAGAAAGCCCCTTGCTCCCTGTGTTTCTGATTTGCCTCATACAGTCATGGAGCTAGCTCCCTCAGCTTACTTTCCAATTGAGTCTCAGTGGACTGACCCCAGGATCATAAATTACAAGTTGGCAGCGAGGGTAGATTTGGGCCCTTGAGTAAACTGCTGTTCCAGTCCAAAGTTAGCTCCCCACGAGGTCTGAATTCTGAGTCTTCTGACACTTCCGATAGCCTTTGCTGATATCCAAACCAGAGAATTCAAGCCCTGCCACATTTAGATCCCTGCCCTAAGTCAGAGTTCTGGGCTGCTCTGTTGCTCTTCTGACACATGATCCTGAACTGAGGAAGTGACCAGCCTGTGGCCTCACAGACTCACAGGAAAGCTGGTCATGCACAGAGAGCTAGTTCCTGTCCTCAGATAAGGACAGACAGGGTGAGGGTGGGGGCATCATCCTGCCAGATAGCTTACCCACCTTTTTCCTCCCATCCCAAAGTCTGCTCACTTTTCAGAAGGGGTCATCTGTTCCTTTGTTGCTGAAAAACAAGCACTTTTCCTGGATAAAAGCCAGCTCCTTTCTGGGGCCTGTGAAGGCTGGTAGATGGTGTATATACTATACAGCCACAAGATTCTGCCACATATTGTTTAATCCAGTGCTCCTCCTGCAGAGTAAAGATAATGAAGAAGCACAGAGCTGACTCCACCAGAAGCCTTTTTCACAGTTAAATATCCTCAAGGAGACTTTATAAGGCATGTTAGAGCCTATTGCTATCCAGTATCTATTTAATCTAGCCACAGACCCTGTGGGAAGAGAAAAAAAGTCTAATTAGAATTCAGTTGGCTACGATGGTAGGGTCTCAAGAACAACCAAAACCCATGTGTATGCAGTAGAAGTTCCTTCCCATCACATAGCGCACTGAGTTCTCCTGACTCCCAACCCAGCTGGCCCTTTGTGCTACCTACATACATCAGTTCCCCTTCCTACATCTTAAGAAACCCAAACAGCAAAAAAAAAGACATGGTTATAAACTGGCTGTAAACCTGTGTCAGGATTAGTTGTAAGGTCCACCTCAATCAGCTGAGTTCTTTTACCTTTTATCAAAGGAGTCACCCGAATGTAAGGCCTTGTGGGAAACAAGTGAAATGGTTCATGGTTGTCATCCAACCATATAGACTATGAATTATCAAAAATTAATTGATTTAGAATTTAATTCTTGTCTGAAGACAGTTTGGAAAAAGGTGTGTGTGTGTGGTTTTTTTTTTTTTAAAGCTTTATTTATTTATGCATACAAGCACTGGGGTACAGGCCAGAGGTGTGTGTGTGGGTGAGAGGATTCACCACATAGAGCAGGGAGCAGAACAGGCAGATCAACAGAAGTACACTGCTGAGGGGAGCAGTGGGCACAGCAGGAGAGGTCTGCTGCACCATGTGGGTCCCCCGCCTGGCCAGCAGCAGGCAGGGATCGAACTCGTGCTGCAGTGGCTGTGGTTTGCTTCATAGTGCATTGCTTAACCCACTGCACCACCAGGGAGGCCCATGTGTGTGTGTGTTTTTACCCCACATCACACCCCTGTTTCTGAGCAGCTTCTGTGACCAGGAATTCTACTTTGTACTTCATATATGATTTAATCAATACCTAGAACATATTCCCTGAAGAATGTTACAGGTGAGAAAATTATGGGCAGAGAGTTAATGTAACCAAGGTATCACAAAGCCTAGATATTTGTTATACCAAGGTTGGAACCCAAGTCTTTCGACTTAAGAGCCTTTATGTATCCTTTTCTACCATCCTTCTGTTAGATCCCAGATCTGCACATTAATTACCTGGGGAACTTTGCAAATGATTAAGGCAGTTCCTATATGGGGTCCAAGCCTCCTAGGAAAGATCTACCAAGTATTCAGCTTCCTCTTCCTCACCATCATGCCTGGGCCCTCTGTGAGTTCTAACAAAACCACCAGCACCCCTGCCCTTCCTTCCCCGTCCTTGCTGTCAAGAGCTGATCACTAGTTCTTTCAGATTAGGGCTCAGCCATGATGTAGGGAAAGATTGGAGAAGAACATGATTGCAGACAGAGTTGAGCATTTAGGCTATTTCTTGGGCTTGGGCCATGATGTGTCACTGAGGGTAGAGCAGTAGGCAAGCAAAAAAAGCTCTGCAGGCAGAATAAGGAGAACCAGCTTCTAGCATGTGATTGAATTAAGACTTGAATGAGGTAAATGACTAGGTTTCAAAGCTAGTGTGGGCAGATGTTCTTATCATTAACAATAATGAGTGAATGAAAAGGAGCATTATGTTTGGAGAGGGGGGAAAAGCTGAGGTCATGTTGTACACATGAGGTGTACTAAGAAGTTGACATGGAAATATCTACAGGTAAGCAAAGATTTATGCGGAGAGATAGTAAGTAGTACTTGCTCAATTTCCCAAATGCATCAAGATGTGATGCAGTCTCTAAAAAAGATAAGACAGAAAGTTAGTATCAACAACATTGTTACCCAGGTTCTTATGGAACAAACAGTACTTGTGTGTGTGTATGTGTGTGACACAAAAGGCCATATATTGGCTAATAATTATTTATATGAAATGTCCACAGTAGGCAGATCTATAAAAATGGATAGTAACTTAGTGGTTTCCTGGGACAGGGGGAAGAGAAGAGTAGAGTGATTCTGATGGGTATAGAGTATCTTTTTAGGGTGATGAAGATATCCTAAAATGGAATATAGTGGTGCTTGCACAGCTTTGTGAATATATGAAAGCCCACTTTAAATGGATGAATGCATGGCTTGTTGATTCTATCTTTGACTTGAATATTTGTGAGAATGTTGGCTACTTATGCAGAGAAAACACACCTTTTTATTCAGCTTCCCTTTCTTGCACAGTGCAAGAAACAAAAACCTGTGAATTAAGAGATGGGAAAGCAGTTTAAGAAATAGATTCTCTATTTAAAGAATATATATATTTGCAGGAGATAAAAAACCCATGTTCCTTTCCTGCCTTGTTTGTTCCTGGAGAGAACCATTCTTTTTTTTTTTTTTTTTTAAAGATTTATTTACTTATGACTACAAGCACTGGGGTACAGGCCAGAGGTGGGGGGTGGGGTGAGAGGATTCACCAGAGACAGAGCGGGGGAGCAGAACAGGCAGATCAACAGAAGTACACTGCTGAGGGGAGCAGTGAGCACAGCAGGAGAGGTCTGCCGCACCATGTGGGTCCCCCGCCTGGCCAGCAGCAGGCAGGGATCGAACTCGTGCTGCAGTGGCTGTGGTTTTGCTTCATAGTGTGTTGCTTAACCCACTGCGCCACCAGGGAGGCCCGGGGAGAGACATTCTTACTTGGCCTCTATTTAACCTATCAGCTCTTATATATTTAGAAATCAAAAAAGTGGGTTAGAAAAGGAGAGATCGAACACAGATTCTTTCCTTGAGTTATGAGTTTGATCTTGGTCCACAATTTTTAAACCTGAAAAGGATAAATGTTTGCAAACTAAAAAGCTTCTATACAGCAAGAGGCAGTAGCCAAAATAAAGAGACATCCTACTGAATAGGAGAAAATATTTATACACCATACAAGACCTACAAGAAGCTTGTTCAAGTCAACAAAACAAAAGAAACACTTCTGCAAAGAAATTCAAATGGCCAACAGGCTTATGAAAAAGTACCCAGTATCATTTATTATCAAGGAAATACAGTCAAAATCACAATGAAATACCATCTCACACTAGCGAGAGTGGTTCATAGTTAAAAAACTGGAAGCAGCAAATGTTGGTGAGGATGTGGAGAAAAATGAACCTTTTTACACTGCTGATGAGAATATAAACTGGTCCAACAACTATGGAAAGCTGTGTGGAGGTTCTTCATACACTAAAAATGGATCTACTATGTGACCCAGCAATTCCACTTCTAAGAATCTACCCAAAGATTAAAAAACACTAATTCAAAAGGAGACTTGCTCTTGTGCATTTATTGCAACACTATTATAATCACTAAAATATGGAAACAACCTAAATACCCCAAAACAGATGAATGGATCAAGAAGATGTGTTATATATACAATAGTGTAATACTACTCAGTGATCAAAAAAGGTAAATTCATGCCATTTGCCACAGCATGGGTGGAGTTGGGAGGGATTATGCTAAGTGAAATAAGCCAGAAGGAAAAAGATAAATATTGGATGGTTTCACTTATATGTGGAATATGGAGAAACTGAACAAAGGGTCAGGAATAAGATAAAACTTGACCATAGATCTGATGTATCCAGCAGGGAGGATGAAGGATTGAGGTAAAAGTAGGCCAGGAAAAAACAGAAGAGACTATGGTGATGGGTTTCAGATGCTGTGGTGGTGAAGAACTGTGGAAATGATACATGAGGGGAGAAATCTAATATTGTACAAAAATTAACAACAATGAAAGAAAACAAATTAATTTTTTTTTAAAGTATAGCTGTTGGAACAGCGATACCAGGTTTTGTGATTATCTCTGTTGTCAATGTACATGCTGTTACTGAATGTTGAAAAATCCAAGGTAAAATGAAACTTAGAAAGGCACAATCTATCAAGTTGACTTAAAAGAGTTAGCATAAGAATAAAGTGCTATTTGGAAACAGTCTTAGATAGTTTGAAAAAAAAACCTTGGAACTACTATAGGGATTTTAAATACGATAGTAGTAGACACAATGTGCTCTTCTTATAAAATTAAAACAAGCATATCTAGCAACCTATAAAGAATTAAGCCTCCCTCCAAACATAATATTTGATATTGTCCACACTATAGGGCTCTGTTACTATTGGCTTAGGTATCTGATGCGATATTTTCTTTTGTTGGCGTTTAAAAGAAAAAAGTTGGAAAATTCTCAATTTGCTAGTGTGATGGGAGTGAAATTATGTGCATACACATAGATCTCTTTTCAAACTAAACATGTATGTAACACCTTCATTTTGAAGTGAAAACTATTAGTATTATTTCCCAGTCTTGCAAAATATATTAATATTCTGCATCCATTTCATTAATGTATTTATTTTTTAAAAAAGGAAGATTCAAGGAATTTTTTAAGCTTTTTTTTAAATTTTTTTTAAAGATTTATTTATTTATGCATACAAGTACTGGGGTACAGGCCAGAGGTGTAGGGGTGGTGAGAGAATCCACCAGACAGAGCAGGATGCAGAACAGGCAGATCGAACCCACTGCTGAAGGGAGCAGTGGGTGAGGCAGGAGAGGTCTGCAACGCCATGTGGGTCCCCTCCCTGGCCGGCGGCAGGGATCGAACTCGTGCTGCAGTGGCTGCGGTTTCCTTCATAGTGCGTTGCTTAACCCACTGCGCCACCGGGGCGGGCCCTTAAAAAATTTTTATTTTATTTTTATGCATACAAGAGCTGGGGTACAAGCCAGAGTCTCAGGAAGTGAGAGGAGTCACCAGAGGCAGAGCAGGGAGCAGAACAGGCAGATGAACTGAAACACACTGCTGAGGGGAGCAGCGGGAGGCAGGAGAGGTCTGCTGCATCATGCGGGTCCCCTCCCTGGCCAGGGATCGAACTCACACTGCTGTGCAGCGTGTGCTTCACAGTGCAGCACTCAACCCACTGCGCCACCAGGGAAGCCCAGATTCAAGGAATTTTTCCACAAATATAGTTCTTGGATCTGGAACTAGAGATGATTCTTAGTGGTCTCAGTCTCATCTTACTAAGTTTTGCTTTTTTGTGTGGTTTCTTCCATCAAACCCTCTGAGACTGCACTATCCAATAAGTTATCTGAGGATCCACAGGGTTTACATGTTGGAGGGGTTTACCTTAGAAGGATCCTGATTTATTGTGCATTTTGTATAACCTTGCTTGCATGAGTGAAAGGTAAGAAGTAGGATCCCCTATTAGGAGCGATTCCACTGTTTTGAGAAGGCATTCTTCCTCAGTGGACAATGACTATCCAGAAAATTCTTGGAAGCAGCCATTTGTTCACTGCTGGAGAGTGATTTGTTGCCCTGCAGAAGCGCATGCAATGTGAGAAGACATGCAGCAGGTTGTGGATTTTTCTGCCAATTCAGCAGAGCGCTGCATGCTAACAACCAGCTTGAAGAATGCTGAAGTCATGTATCAACGCACACCAGAACAATTCTTTATGCAACAGAGAGCTTAACTGGAAGCTTAAGGGAGAAAGTTACGTATAACTGCTACTAATGGCTCTTATTTTTTCAGTTTGGGGCCATGACTAACTTACTTTAAATCCATACAAAGTCTAAATGCAATTTTAGCCTTTCTTCAACCACTTCCCTCACCAGACCTTTCTGTAAAGATGTTAGCAAACAACAAAACTGAAAATACTGATTTTATCCCTCTTTTATATCCTTAATCTGTGTGACTGTTCAGAAGATGGTTCTGGATGTTCCTCAAATGAAAACCAAGTTTTCAAACTGGTGGCCTGCAGGCCTACCCAGTCTTAGATGATATGCTGTATTTGGCTAATCCTGTGTGTTTAAAAAATATTAGAATAAGTTGTCAACATCTGAAACTCAGGAAATTCTACATAAAATTTATGTTTTTGGTTTCTCTTAAAAATCTCAAGATTGGTCATCCTGAGCCCACGTTCACAAGTGTAATGATGTGGTGAGGCTAAGGGCAGTTCTGCCCTTCAAACTCGATGTGCACTCCCCTTCCTTGACTGCACAGCGCCTGCCAACACCACACGGATCACTTCTTAGTAGGCATTTAGGTTTGCAGTGCACCAAGAAAAGGAACTCAAAAGAGAACAGATTTTGCTTTTTCTTGCAGACAGAGTCCCTGCCAATACAGTAGTAGTAGAAATTCTATCTACTGATGACCATGATTGTCATTCACTTGCCAGAGTCCTGAATTCAGAGACACGCAAAATGAGTTCAATTTAGGAACATGCTCATCCATAAAATAATGATCATCATAATAAACACCTAAATGTCTGGCATACTCGGGATACTCAATCATTGTGACTTTTCCCCTTTTTTTTTTAAAGTTCCAACTGTTTGCCAAGCTTTGTACTAGGTCCTACAAACCTAAAAAAACACAAAAACATGAGGTTTCTGTTCTAAAAGAGCTCCCATTTAGCTGAGGAAGAAAATTCTGACCCAGCAAATGTAATTATTAACAGAGGAAAAAACTCCTCAAAAGGCTCTACTGTTGAACCACAAATATGCTGTTAAGAACTGTTACAACGTAATATTAAGGAAATTTTTATATGTACCTTTAGATATACCTTATATACTTACATATATACTTTTAGAAATAGATATGATATATATAAACATATCTCTACATATATTTTTAGAGGCATTTGATGTCAGATGGCATTTGATGGGAGCCCTTGAAGGCTATCCATGGGACCATGTAGTGGGTTCTCACTAGCTGGTTGTGCAGATCCACATGGAGGCAGTAGTTCATTCCACAAGAGCAAGTCAGTCAGTGATGAGCCAGGGCCACCCATAGGATGGTCAGACGGGGGCATTTCTATGTGAGGGCAAGGGGCTGAGGTGCACAGAGGTGAAATGGGCAGTCAGAGGGATTTTTTTATGAACACAGTATCACTTTTTTTTTTAGATAAAGAAAATATTCCTGTAACAACTAAAGTAATCAAAACTAGCACTTTGTGTATGTGTCATATGTATAATTGCCTCTACTCTGACACATGTTAAGTTCTAGAATTGTCTTCCCTCCTGTGAACTTTTCACCTTTTTTCTTCCCTAAATTGGTGTCACCCTTGTTATAAAAACTAATCTCAGTCTTTATTACACCAGACCACTGCATGGGGTTAATAGCTTATTGTGCTTTTTCCATCTTTTGGGTTTTTCTGATCTTCAGCCTGTACTTCCCAGTATATACAAAAATGATCCACATGAGATCATGTGGCTGGTTACTCCAGGCTGTCTCTTCCCTTGACTCTCTCACCTTTAGATCAGATGTTAATACTCGGTTATGTTCTCTCCAGTAGCAACACACCCAATAGCAAAAGCATTGGGAAATTGGTAGGGCTTGGAAGGCAAGACAAAAGAAAATTCACTGCAATTTATACCAGAATTCCCATTAGACAACCCTCAACTGACAAAATTTGTTCATCTACTGTCTTCTTCTGTACTCATCCCCTTCCCCATTCTCGTTCTATAGCATATACTCAGTAATTCAGAAAATGTGACTCCTTATTAAACATCTGCAATTTTGCTTCCCCATACCTGTTATTTACCACCTTGAGTTATGACAAAGCCGCTGTGCTGAGGACAGTGATGTTTATACCAGGTACCCAGCCACAAGCCCTCCTTAGTATTCATGCTATTTGTGGTGAACCTGGGAAAATCATCCTCCTCTCCCCATTGCCATCAGAAACCACACATTTCTTTCTTCTTCACTTAATACAATGAAGGCATCCTTGATGTTAGACTATGTAAACTTAACTCTCATTTATGAATACCTATGTAGTGTGCCCTTGTATACATGCAACATGGTGTCTTTAGCCATTCTTGGACATTTAGTTTCTTTTTTTTTCTTTTCTTCTTTACAAACAATGTTATAGTCAGACGTACTGCAGATTGAGTGACTATGTCTATAGGATAAATTCCTGAATCTAGTATTGCTGTGTCATGAATATGTAATTTGTAACATTTTGTATATTTTGCTGTCAAGAAATTTGTCTTCCTTCTAGCTGTGTGGAAGAGACTCTTTCAGTTTCCAACAAAATTTCCTCATCTTTCATATATTTTTATTCATGTACCACCCTGATTCATGAAGGACCTAAGGTAGCTGGTATAGAAATATAAATTAGAGGTAGATGGGAAAGAAAACTGGAAAACAAAGAGAAAGTCATAAAATGGATGAGTGAGTAAGATTATTATAAATATTCTGATTTCATTTTGTGACCCAGGCAACCCTCAGGTTTGTCACTAAGCTTTCCAGCAGCCTATAGGGAAACTGATCAATTATAAACTCCATGACTACAAAGCTTGGTGGCTTCATATAAGGACATTGTGTAGCAAGGCAGTGTCCTCAGCAGTGTTACTTCATATCAACCCCACAGTACCCATGACTGACCATTTTTCTCACACTCAAAACATGTTGCTCAAGGTAGAGCTTGTCATCAGATGCACACATGCTCATTATTTCAGGTGGGGAGCAGGCTGGCCAAGACTGATAAACCACCCCCTTCCCTGCAAATGTGGCTAGATAGCAGGGCATTCAGAAAAGATCTGCTTATTGGAACATATAAATCTTACTTTCTCCAAAAAGCTTCTCTGGGAATTGCCTTGGAGAATGAGGCCAGCAGCAAATCAGGTCCTGGTATATAAAAGTCAGGTCAGGGGAACTCTCTTAAAGGGGGCATCCCCAGGCAGAATATGCAGACTACTTGCAGGTAAGAGAGCAAACTGCCAGACAGATGTGCTGTCCACACTGCCCAGGGCTGGGGGTAAGCATCCTGAGGGAATCAGAAGACAGAAACCACCTGTGAAAACTGCAGATGTCAAAGAATGGACTCGAAGAGAGCTTGGGGCGTGTTAACTGAGGTGAACTGAGGAGAAAGAGAACAGGCTTGGGAGACTGGGGAATCAACCACCCAGATGTGGAGCTGCAAGGGAAAAGGTAGAGGATGTGAACAACCCTAAATAGAGAGAAAGGAGACAGAAAGGAAGCTCGATTTTACAGAAATCACTAAGGGGCTGAGTTCCCAGTAGAGGGTCAGATGGCTTGACAAGGAAGTGCTGACCTAAAGCAGGGAAAGTGGAAATGGACACACACAGGATAGCAAAGAGAGAGCTGGATATAGACTTGGGTTTGAAAACAGGGCAAACTAACAAGAAAGGAGAGTGACTCTATGGATCAGGGCTGTAAAATAGAAAACAAAATTGATTGTATTATATAAGAATTTGTTTCCAAACCCTGCTGAGCTGCAGATAATTTTATTTTCATGGTACCCCACACGTGTGGTATATACACTCATCATGTACTAATAGAGGATGTACTGAGAATGCATCAGAAGCAAAAGGAGAGAAAAGTTAACATGTGGCTCAGCTCCACAAATATAAAATGGGAAATATCTTCCTTTCTCATTCCCTGGATGATACGGGAAGAGAAAAGTAGGAGAAAGTTTTCTAAGGATGAAAAAGAAGATACAGTGGTAACCAGATTGAAGGAGGGTTTTTTTGTTTTGCTTTGTTTTGCTTTTGAGCCTGGGGAGCCACAAAAGAGAGACAGGACATGAAAACAACAGGCAGCTCAAAAGAGAGTAAAAGAAACCAATCAAAGCATTAGGACAGGTCTACTGGGAATATGATATGGCTCAAGAAGAAATGAAGTACATTTTCTGGCTAAAGATTCATCTATTCGGGCCTCCCTGGTGGCGCAGTGGGTTAAGCAACGCACTATGAAGCAAACAGCAGCCACTGCAGCACGAGTTCGATCCCTGCTGTCAGCCAGGGAGGGGACCCACATGGCACAGCAGACCTCTCCTGCTGTGCCCGCTGCTCCCCTCAGCAGTGTACTTCAGTTGATCTGCCTGTTCTGCGCCCCACTCTGTGGTGAATCCTCTCACCCCACCACACCTCTGGCCTGTACCCCAGTGCTTGTATGCATAAATAAAATAAATCTTTAAAAAAAAAAAAGATTCATCTATTCAAGGGGCTTTAGATTTCCTTATTCCTTTCTGGTGCATCCACATGAAGGTTTGAGTTTTGAATCATCATGAGCTATAGGCAGTATAGCCTGGGTGTAGCCAGTTCTGGGTTTTAGCTTCACCCACATAGGCCCTAATCCACTATTTAAAAGCTTAACTGCTCTTCTTATGGTCTGTTGTGTTTTTTTTCCCCATCACCCTGCTTTTGCTATACTTGGCATAACCACTTCCTCATCCCCACATTCTGTATCCCTCTAGGTTGGTAATCAAGAGCTTCTCAGGGTGTCTGCTTATTGCATTGGTCAAATGTGACTATAATTTTGGTATATTCTAATCAGAAAATTATTCAAGTGAAAACAGAATGTGGACTTATGGGAAAACGTGAAGATGTAATAGTACAGTTTTAGTATTAGAATACCATTTCTAACAAATAGATTTAAGAATGAATATGTTAGCCCGTTGACTGTAGCTGTCACATACAACTTAAATCACTTTTCATTAAGATTTTTAAGCCATGGATTAAAAATTAACTTATTGGAATAAAATAATCTTCAGAATATAGTAAAATATGTGAAAATTTAATGAGAAATGAAACTTATGTTACATAATAGAATCAGTTTTCTTATTGTGTAAATAGCTACCAATTCCACAAATTTTATGTGGTACTCTGAAATCTTGGTCAGAACTCACTGAAATCTATTTTTAAATGAGTCATTCAAATGAACAGTAATAGCAATGTGTATCACCTTTCATCAATGTAATGAAATTTCAAAACCTCCAATTAAGGTCTTTAATTATTTCAATGGCACCAGGAAGTTTTGAACAAAATACAAGAGTGAATGTATTTTTAAAAAGGTTATTTATTTTCCCTCCATCTCTGACTACCAGAGAACAACAATGCCAAAATATGAAGAAGAACTGGGGCTCTTTAGGCCAAAACAACAGATTTCAGAAGGAGAACACATTGGTGGGACTTCCTCCTGAGATAGTGGTCTCCAGGATTTTTTCCCCTCTAAATTGAGTGCAGCTTTAACAAAGGAAGATGGAGGTCAGGGAGCTGGGCCATTTTCCCTAGTAATTAAGCCCTCTTAGGAAAAAGTAGATTCCCCATACATTTTTTTTTCATTCTGGGGCCCTGCCATCAAAAATAACCTATTCCTAGTTTTTGCACTTGAGGTTTACATTCTTCTAAGATATCTTTAATCCTCCCAGTTGTGAATGTTTTAAAATAATGCCCTCTTTTGCCATCATCTTAAGCAGTGTTTGCATGGGGTTAAGCTGCAAAATGTATATACTGTATGTTCTGGTGAATAGAAATAATTTACTACTTTATAATTGCAACAGAAGCTATAATCCACAAGCATTTTGTTCCTAGCATTACTAATAGAATGGAATCATTATAATGCATTTTAGGCAAAAAGGATGTGAGGATTATGATTGTTATCCTAAATTCTCCCTTCTACCTTCTACACTCCTGGGATTGTGTGCTTTAGCATCTATCTGGATGAGACTGAGATGCCACTGCACAAATTAGAGTCAGCAGCAGTTTGGTCTCCATAGCTGCCAAAGTTTACAGGTGAACTCCCTACAGGTGGAAGTCTTACTTCCTCTGGTTCTCTCCACCTGTCAGGAGCCCCAGAGAGATGGAATGCCATTATTTCAGGCCTCCATAACCCATGGGCTGCTGCAGGATTTATTTTCTAGGTTAGTGTGACCCAGCTGGCAAACATGTGGACACAATGTAGTTCCAACTCCCACAGTAGCCTGAAGAAACTATGCAGGTCAGTTTGTGAAATTGCACCCATGGTTATTTAGAAGGGCGTTTGGAATTCATGAGGAGGTTGGTTTTGTTTTGAACTCTGTTCATCGCCCTAGCAGGAAACAAAGAGTGTTGATTACTCTTTATTCTTCCTAATATCAGTGCCTCTCAATGAGGACAGTTGCTGTGATTCTCCAGGGAGATGTGGTGACATGGAATTAGGTCCTGTCACCAGGTATATGGCAAAAATAACAAAAGAGCCTGAGGAAAAAAATACTGAAATTATAAATAAAAGTAAAATGTGAAAATACAAAGATATCATTTGTATTCAGTGTAAAAGCAAAGAGAGAAAATATTTTCAAACTGACATAATACCATGTGATGTACAGAAATAGGTATATAATTTTTGCTGGGTATGGTAGGGAATGCAGTATATAAATTATGCAGAAAACAATTTTCTCCATTGCCAGAGGGTATTTGGAACTGGCATCTAAATCCTCTTAAATTTGCAAGTTTTTTCAGTGTTGCTTTTTATATTCTATCTCAACATCTGGCCATTAGACCTCCTTTCCTCAGAATTTGGTTACATTTTTCCCCCTCATTTGAACAAGAGGCCAGTGGGAACAAATTTGAGCACATAGTTGTGAAAGCTTTTCTCTCCCTCCACTTCAGTTTTAACAGCAGCCACAGAAGATGAAACCTGCTGGGCATGTGACTAGATGGTGGTGAGGAGGTGGGAGGAATATGCTGATGGAGGGATCTAGCCGTCAATTAATGAATGGCATTGATCCTTTTCATATTGAATGGAACACCCCAGGGCTAGGTGAGATAAGCAGGAGAAGGGAAAGATCACACCTTGTTAACTGACCTAATCTCACCTCCTCCCCCAGAACTGCAGATGATTTATAACATAGACTTCCTTTAACTTCATCAGACCGCCTCACCAGAAACACAGTAGCAATTATAAAAAAGGAGACATTTGCTCTTATCTCTTGCAATTATTTCCTCTATGAACTTCCGAAAGCAGACATGAAACTCATTTTCATTTTTTAGGGTCTTTTTTTTTTTCATCCTTTAATTTCAAGCAGTTACACCCTCTATTCCAAACAGAGTACAAATCTCACCTGTTCTACCCCTAACTCTGTTATAAATGTTGGACTCTGCAAAATCAGCAACAGTAGTGGTGGCACTGTTACGGATAATGAAAGCTTTTGGTCTTAGAGAGGAAAAAATGAAAAGACCTGTTCATAATTGCCAGGGAGTCTGGCAGTTTTTCCTTATATTTCTTAGGTGATAGACAAATTGTAAGTTACCACATGTATAATTTATTAGTAATTGCTCTAATTTGCCTCCTAAGTTTCTAAGTTGCCAGTTCACGGAGATCAACTATTTTGTACTCATAAAGTAGGAATCATGTGATAATGAAGTAGCTAGTCAGTTAGGGCAATTTCTGTGTAAATGCAGTTATTGCCATTTTATAATTTACAAAAGTCTGGGAGAAATAACAGTCAAACTTCTTAGAAGCCTACTGACTAAAATCACTCACTAGGATGAAAGTGTTGCATGCACATTTTCCTCTTGTGGACATATGGATACTAAGATAACTGGCTTTCCTTTAGGGTGTGTTGCAGTCAATTTCAAAGAAAGTGCTTCCTTCCTCTGAAACACTGTCAGGGTTACTGTGGAGTGAGTGCCAAATCTCTCCTGTGGGTGATGAGGTGGAGTAGAACTGGAACTGCTATAGGGATATTGGTGTAGAACTTTTGCTTCTTCTCAAAGCCCGTGTTGTACTTCTCTCAGAAAATAATTAGTACACTTCAGGTATAGCTAACAGAACCTAAATGCTAAATGCCTTTTTGTGGCCAGCCACAAAGACACAGGTTTCTTGTTTCTGAAAATCCTCTAATAACAGAAACATTTTATACCTGTCTTCGATACTGACTAGCCAAGTCAGCTGAGGTCTCATTCTATGTCTGTCCCATCAGCAAAATTATAAACTCCTTCTGCTTGCTAAGTTCTATTCTTGCTGATTTGTAAAGGCAGGAGCGCAGCTTAACATTTGGTACTCAGGTTCAAACCTGTGGTCCTGAAAATGATAGAAAGTAGGAAAATGAAGTTTTTAGCTGACCTTTGAGAAAATTGGAAGTTTAGGTGACACAATAAATGTGGAATGCTCAGGACATTTCAGAAAGTCACTCTTATGCTCAATTCAGCTGGCAAACGTCCTGGGACTGATAAAATTCCTTTGCAGTTCATCAGAATTTAACTTGGCTCAATCTGTCAAAGTCACAACCACATCCCTCAAGAGTATCATTTGGCCACAGGTCAAATCCATTATCACAAACACAGTGAATGTTTCTGAATAGCATTCCTAACCACAACTGAGGTCTACATGCATTGAGCCAATCAAATACCAGGAAGTATTAGAAAAACAAAGTAATTTAAATAATCCCTGATAATTTTATTAAAATGAAGATACTTTCTCAAGTAATCACAAGACATTTGAAAAAATGACCATACTCTTAGAATCTGAAATGAGACTATCAGTGACTAAGAATTTAAGCCAAATTTGGAAACTATACTTAGGCTTTGTGACTTCCTTAGTATAGTATTAGCATGTTCATCACCAGATAAGTCTCTTAGCTTAATGCTTGCCTATCAGTGTTCAGTCAGGACCGGAGCAGGATGGTCAGCCCATTTATCTTCAGAGTGCAGCTTTAGAGCCAGTATCATCAGCATCATCTGACAGCATATTAGAAATGCAAAATCATGGCCCTCCTCCAGACTACTATTGTAGCATCTCTGGAGATGGAGTGAATCTGGGTTTTTATAAGCTCTTAAGGTGATTCTGATACTCAGGTTTAAGAACCACTGACCTCAAGGTCTCTGAACAAACTGTCAGCTAGCAATTAGTGGTTTCTAGTTGTGTTTAGACATCTTTCTTTGTGCAAATAAAAGAAATGCTCTTCTCTTTTGGTTGGAAGTTAGGTTCCAGCTGCTGATTTTTGTCTTCTTTTCCCTACAACATTTTCAAATATGTGGATCAGAGGTATTGTGGGGCACCATATGGTGAAATTGAGTAAAGAGGATAATCTGCATTTTTAAACTTGGAACTATAAGCTCTTCCTAGATATGTTTGGACTGTTTTAGTTTGTGAACCATACACATTGATAATAATACACACTTTTCCTGAATCAGCTCTCTGAGCCTCTCAACCAGCTACTTTGGTGAGACACCAGAAAGTAGACCAAAAAAACCTCTCAGGGCCTTCCTGGTGGCACAAAGGGTTAAGCACCACACTATAAAGCACATCTGCAGACACTGCAGCACAAGTTTTATCCCTAGCCAGGGAGGTGACCGACATGGCACAGCAGACTCCTCCTGCCTTGCCTGCTGCTCCCCCCAGCAGTGCATTATAGTCGATCTGCCTATTCTGTTACCCACTCTGTCTCTGGTGAATCCTTTCACACACACCCCACACCTCTGGCTTGTACCCCAGTTCTTGTATGCATAAATAAATAAATTTTCAAAAAGACCTATCATCACCCAACATATGTGAAGAAAATACAAATATAAATCTTCATGATCTTTGATTAGACAATAGTTTTTTTAGATGACACCTTAAATCTTGGGCAACCAAAGGAAAAACAGATAATTAAAGCCTCTGCATCAAAGAACACTACTGAGATATAACAAAAATATAGCCTACAGAATGGTAGAAAATATTTGCAAATCATATATCTGAATACTTTAGAGTTCAGAATATTTTGAAATATTTTTAAAACTGTCCCACAACTCAACATATATATATATATCTATAAAATGGGCACAAGAGATTTAAATTGATATTTCTCTAAAAAGACACACAGATTATTTTAAGCAATAGAGAAATGCTTGATATCATTTGTCATTAGGGAAATACACATCTAAACCACAGTGAGAGCAGCCATTTCATAGTAGGATGCCTAAATTTTTTTTTAAATGGACAATAACAAGTATTCATGAGAGCCTGGAGAAATCAGAATCCTCATACATTGCTGGTAGCAATAGAAAAAAGTCTAGTTAAACTCCTCAAAAGTGAAATAGAGTTATATGATCCAGCAATACCATTCCTAGGTATGTACCCAATAGAGTTGAAGATACGTACATGTACATGAATGTTGTATAGCAACCTTATTCATAACAGTTAAGAGTGGAAATAATCCAGATATACATGATCTGAGGAATGAACAAAATGTGAAATATTTATATAGTGGAATCTTAATCACCTTTAAAAGCAACAATGTGATGATCCTTCAAAACAAGTGAAAAAAGACAGACACAAAAATTCACATACCATAGGATTCCATTTATATGAAATGATTAGAATTGGCAAAGCCATAGTTATGAAAAGTTGACTAGTGGTTGTAGGCTAGGGAATTTGGAGAATGAATGACTGACAAAGTATATGGGGTTTCCTAAGATCTGGAACAAGACAAGGATGTCCTCTTTCACCACTGCTCTTCAATATAACACTGGAAGTCCTGGCCAGGGCAATAAGGCAAGAAAAAGGTA
>JAGFMF010011668.1:2605589-2617938 GCA_019455555.1 Galemys pyrenaicus
TGATGGTGCACTGGTGAGATGGTGATGGGGAATACATGGGGATTACAATTAATGGCAAGTATATGTAAATTTTAAAATATTTTAATAAAAAAAAGTATATGGGGTTTGCTTCGAAATGATATGAGTGTTATATAATTAGATAATGGTGATGGTTGCATAACTTTGTGAAATAGTAAAAACCACTGAATCATATATTTTAAGCGGTGAATTTTATGGTATATAAAATTATATCTCACTTTTTAAAAGCAAGCAAGTTAGATCTGCCAATTATAGTGCAAGTGTTAAAAGAAGGGAGGAATAGATATAGGAAAAAGTTGAAAAATGTTGAGAGCTGTTGAAATGGATGATGGGAATGTGGTTGTTCCTTGCACTATTTTTTTATACTTATGTATATGTTCAGACATACACAAACACTTCAATAATTTTAAAAAATCATGTCTACTGAATTAAATATTAGAATTACCATTGTTTCTCCCTGAGCATCTGTAGTTTTGACAAGTTTCCCTTGTAATTTCTTTGAAACCAGTCACTTGCTGGTTTGAAAGTCCGTAATTGGGGACCATTGACTGCTATATATATAGTTCAAATGAATTTGATTATCATAGAAAGCTAAAAGTAAAGCAAGTTCTGTATAGAGAAACAAATAGGCAGGAGCAAAAAAAAAAAAAAAGATTACTGACAGTCAAACATGAGAGGCAAAAAGAATGAGATGCAAATACAAAAACTTAAAAAGGCCATTCTTCTGAGGCCAGTTAGCCTATGCTAAGCACAGTCCTATGTGCCATAACAAACTGAAATCATCATCCTATTACAGAATAACATAACTTTTGATATTTGTAATGATGACCTGGAGGCATTTAGAGAGGATTAAATTGTGTTTAGTTAGTGTTATTTAAGGTATTTGGAGGTAAATGTTCATTTCCGTAAATAGCATTTTAAGAATGCTTGAAAGGTAAAACCTCAAGTATGGAGGAAATCTGATTATCCAGATAAGAGTTTGAAAATCCTTAATAGCTTTTTTTTTTAAAGATTTATTTATTTATGCATACAAGCACTGGGGTACAGGCCAGAGGTGTGGGGGGGTGAGAGGATTCACCACAGAGAGCGGAGAGCAGAACAGGCAGATCAACGGAAGTACACTGCTGAGGGGAGCAGCGGGCACAGCAGGAGAGGTCCACCGCGCCATGTGGGTCCCCGCCCTGGCCGGCAGCAGGGATCGAACTCATGCTACAGTGACTGCGGTTTGTTTCATAGTGCGTTGCTTAACCCACTGCGCCACCAGGGAGGCCCCTTAATAGCTTTTTTTAAAGTTTTCTCGTTTTCTTCCATTTCGCCTTTTTAAACAGTAATCTACCTCACAACTAAGGAAAAACAATAGAATATAAACTTTCTGAAACACTAGCATTAGATAAAGAGCATTTTGGGGGAGAAAAACTGAGACAGAGAAATTTTTTTGTTTTTTAATGCATTTCCTCTTCAAAACCATGATCTTTTAAAAAATATTTTATGAAGTATAAATAATAAATAATGACTATTCTCTGCATGCCAATTATATATTTTTGACAAATGTACACACACTCACCTATGTAACCACCATCCCAATCAATACAGAGAGAATTTCCCCCTCCCCAGAATTTTGTACCCCTTTGCAATCTCCCACACCAATACCTACCTTGCCCCACTGATGTGATTTCTGCCAGTATTGATTACATTTGCCTCTACAATTTCATATAAACAGACTCATTCTGTCTATAGATCCAGTTTCTTTTTTCACAGTGATCACTGAAATGCCTCCGTATTACTGCATGTTATTAGTAATAGTTCATTCCATTTTATTGCTTAGTAGTCATTACACAGATGTACCAGAAATTATTTATCCATTCACTTGTTTTCTTTGGTGGGCTGTTATGAATAAAAATGCACAAGTCTTTTTATGTACACATTTCTCATTTCTCTTAGGTAAATACCCAGTGCTGAGCCATATGCTAAATACATATTTAACTTCCTAAGAAACTGTCAAACTTTCCACAAGTAGTATAGTCATTTTATTCTCCCACCAGCAATTTATGAATGTCAATTAAAAGTCATAACCTTGACTTAGCAATTAGTAGAGAGAAAATTCTCTCAATAGTTTTCATTGCTCATTAGCTCATTACTTTGCCACTTTTTATTTGTGTAAACCTTTCTCCATTTGGTTACAAACCCTTTTTAGGCTTCCACCAGCATCAATATTAATGTACTGTTAATATACTACTATTAATTAATTGTATATGTAATTAGTACTGCTGTTAAAACTAAGGTTTTACAACCTAAATGCCCAAAAACAGATGAGTGGATCGGGAAGCTGTGGTACATGTACATGATGGAATACTATTCAGCAATCAAAAACTAGATGCATTGATAGGAACATGGATGGAACTGGAAGGGAATATGCTCAGCGAAATAAGTTAGAAGGCAAAAGAAAAATACCAGATGGTTCCTCCCCTAGGAGGAATATAAGGGAACCAAATAAGGATCAATGAAAGGAATCAGAATAATAATAATAATAACAATAACAATAAAGACACAAAAACCAAAAATGAAAAGACAAGGACAAATTGGGGACACTTGGTGGGGAGGGGATAGGGGAGGGTTGCGGAAAGATGGGAGCACGGGGGACTGAGGTTATGTGCACTGCTGATATGGTGATGGGGAATACATGGGGATTACAACTGATGTCAAATATATATAAATTTTTAAAAAGTTAATTAAAAACTAAAGTTTTAAGTATAAAATATTCTTTACCAACCTTGATAGTAAAAACTTCCTGAAAACACATTGTGTTCCCTTCTAATAAGTAGACAGTGACTCTGAGTCCTTCACTATTCATTATCTTGGCAATTTTTGTGACGTACCCTCTTGAAAGTTTACTTTCTTTGGAGGTCGGTGTCTCTGTTCATGAAAGAGGAATAGTACAGTGTAGTGATAAAGAGCTCTAGCTTAAAAAGGTAGTCAGCCCAGTGTGAGAATCTTATATTCTTTCTGTGGGCTCATTCTTTAACATATATAGCCTGAGTTTCCTTAAGTATAATCTTGGGGGTTTGGAGGTTATAATTATACATATCTCTTATGATTTTTTTAAAGACAATGATCTCACATATGTAAAGCTTTGGCAATATTCCTGATCCATATTTATTGCTCAACATGTGTAAGCTTTAGAAAAGATGTGTTCCAAGGTTACTAAAGAAAGAAGTCATCACGGGGAACATAGAGATGTGTTCTGGAATTTTAATTCCCTCTCCTTGTTTTGACTAGTAGTAGCATTTTCCTTCTCTAGCCTTAGAGTCTCAGGGAGACTCCCATTCCATTAAATTCCAGTAAGTCCAATCCTCTTCAAAGTCATTTTCTCCCTGCACTCCATTCCTGTTGGAGTTAATTAGCATCAGAGGGTTTGATCCTTAGCAAGCACCAGTCTTGTTCATCTGCTCACAGGTCTGGTTCACCTTTTTGCCTCTGCCTCAGTCATGACAACTATTCTCACACTGAAATTTCCTGCCTTTTTTTTTTTTTTTCCAGAACTCAAGCTTAACCTTCTACACGCTCAGAAAACTTACAAGACCTGTGGGTAGAGGGATCAGCATATATCCACTATGTGAACCCCAACTTCAACAGGAAATAATTCCTGGACTCACATCTTAAAATGCCGGAAAATCATTTTTAGATTTAGTTTTCCAAAGACATGAACTAGAAGAATGGAAATTTCCCAGTCATAGGCTTTCAGTTCCGAGATCATTTGGTAAATGTTTATGTTTGCAGCTGTGCTTAGGGTCCTTATGAAGTAGCCATTATTGGATTTTCCCCAGTTCCTGAGTCTGGAGAAATCAAAGCCTGTCAGGGAGGTGAATGAATTATACCAATAAGTTAGTTAAGAAATATAATATTAGTTAAGAAATGCAACGTGGGGGCCTCCCTGGTGGTGCTAGGGATTGAGTGTTGCACTGTGGGGCTTCCAAAGCCACTGTGGTACGAGTTCTATCCCCAGCCAGGGAGGGGGCCCACATGGTGCAGCAGACCTCTCCTGCCTTGTCTGCTGCTCCTCTCAGCAGTGTATTTCAGTCGATCTGCCAGTTCTGCTCCCCACTCTGTCTCTGGTGAATCCTCTCACACCCCCCGCCCATACCTCTGGCCTATGTCCCAGCTCTTCTATGCATAAATAAATAAAATCTTTTTTAAAAAGAGAGAAATATTATGTGTTTATGTTTATCTAGCACATAGAGCAACAGAGGAAACTCAGGTGAAATCAGGATTATGATACTCACATACTACCATTGAGGCATATCTTGTTATCCTCCTCGCTTTTTTTTTTTTTTTTAAGATTTATTTATTGATGCATACAAGAGCTGGGGGTACAGGCCAGAATCGCGGGAGGTGAGAGGATTCACCAGAGAAGAGTGGGGAACAGAACAGGCAGATTGACTGAAACACACTGCTGAGGGCAGCAGCGGGCGAGGCAGGAGAGGTCTGCTGTGCCATGTGGGTCCCCTCCCTGGCCGGCGGCGGCAGGGATCGAACTTGTGCTGCAGTGACTGTTGTTTTGCTTCATAGTGCGGTGCTTAACCCCCTGTGCCACCAGGGAGGTCCTATCCTCGCTTTTTATGGGTGTTTTGCCAGGCGACCTGTGGAGTCACTAACTCCATGGATGGATGAGGCATAGCAGATGGCAAAGGTTGTGGTCTAGCAGTATTGGGGTGAAACCATTGTAACCTTAGCTTAAGATTTTTCGGTTAAATACCCTACAAACCCTCAACTGAAGGACAGACTATGAACTCTGACTACTTATCTTATGCAAACAGTAAAGTCCCCTTAGCCCAAACTGATAAAGTTATAAGACAGTCAAATTGTATTTTAAACTTAAAAATAGCACCCAAAGTTGGAATGCTCTTTGGGGTAGCTCTGTAGGCATCTGATGTTGCCCTATAGTTATCTGTTACATGAAGAAGGAATGATAGAAAATTAGAGTGGATTATTTTGATGTGTTCTCTCATTTAAAATTAGTACTCTTGACATTTTGACATCCTATTCTTATATTTCTTTGGTTTTCATGACAGAAAATTATACACCAATTGAGAGAGAATCAAAGTTTTCTGCTTGCCTTTCTTCAACTGCTTAAATACTTACCAGATTGAGAGATTTACCAATTTAAAAACAATTTAAATTTTTGTCAGCTTCTATTTCTTAGTGTCTTCAATCAAATTTATCTTGTGTTAGTTCAAACTAATTAGTAAATATCTAAGGCAGACATCTTTTATGCCATATACTTCAGCAGAATATGTGGGTGCATGATTTAATTTTTAATTTTCTTTTTATATGTAGCATTTCCTTTTTTTTTTTTTTTTAAGGTTATAGTAACAGTCTGAGGATTTTATTTCCCTGATAATTTTACCTAAGATTGGTCAGATTTCCTGTTTTGGTTTATAGAGTATTACCATTATTATTGTCTAGATTTATCCTACAAAATACAAATTCAACATACAGTTGTTATAATTTGCTTTTAAAAGGAATATTGTATTATTTTAGGGTCTCTTTGTGTTGGAAAAAGTTTGTATTAGTTTTCTAATTGTTTCCATTATAGAAAGCATATATATAGTATAAGCGATACATATATAAATACACAGGCATATATGATCATTGTTATATAACAGATTGGAAGGGAATTGTGATGGAACATGTGGCTACCTTAATTTTCCAAGTAAAGAAGTTAAGATCCAAGGAAGTGAAATGATTAGCCCACAGGGGCACAGCCAGTTAATTGAATTCAGAATCAATCAGTAGATATAAATTGTGTGCCTCCTGTAAACTCAAGTTCCTTGGATTTGCCAAGGAACATCCTTCCCTAAGATCTCACATTGCAAAACCACTGTATTTACAACATAGATGTGACCTTATCTTACATGATGCTGCTTCATAGCTCTGAGGGACAAAGGAATATAGTGCTTATTTTTGTTAAGTTTTGCAGATGCCTGTTTATTTATATTGGTAAAGAGTAACCATGATGGTTTTGGTGTTGTCACTATTGAACTAGTAGTCAATATAATTGTGTAGTGTTATCACTGGAGTTGTGAAATAGCATCAGTCCTTGTGTTTATATTTAGCAGTGACTGTTAATGGTGTGATTATAGGATGTAAACAAGCTCCACCCAGAGTGAGCCCAAATGACTAAATGATTGCCTAGGGGCTTCAGTTACCCAATACTGTTGCACTCGGAAATGAAAATATCCACCATAGACAACTTTATTATGACTATAAATTTGGTTTCCTACTATTACCACTTCAAGCAAATTATATGTGTTTGATGATGCATAATTTCTTATTAGATTCAGAGAATACCAGGGTAGAATACATCATGATGTAATTATAATTTGAATTTTAATCAAGTTTTGTTCATTCCCCAATACTAACTAATGAAATAAATTCAGTACTGTAGTAGTACGAGCGAGTAAGGGACAACATAGGATGAAAAAGGAACAAATTGTATTGCTTACCATAAATATTTTTTATAATAGTAACCACGTTGGCATCTTTTTTTCTGACCTTTCCATGAACCCTTTTTTATCAGCATCGCGGTGGTCGCTTCTGAAAGACTAATGTCTGACTGTGGATTTTGGCATCTGATTAGGGATGTAGCATACTGAATTCAGCTCTAATGGTTTTCTAAAATTTTATTTGATAACCTCTGAAAACCTTATATGTAGATCAATGTTTCTCATTTCTGACAGAGAAGTGTTGAAACTTTTCCAGAAAAATATCATTGGTGAAATGGAGAGGGAATTTAATATGAAGGACTTTGGTTTGCTCCATTCTGCTTGCTGTAGTATTTTTTCTTTTTCTTACCCAGAACATCTGGAATTCAGATATTTGGCAGAAATGTTTATAACAAGAGATGCCACTGAATGTATGCAGTCATAACTAGAAATGCCTCTAATACATCATTTTATTGGCTCTACTCACACCATCAGCTATATGAGAATAATGTAAATAATAGAGAACTGAATTACCTGAATAATGAGCCTTTTCTCCATAACCCTAGCCTCTTTTAATTCATTCTGGAGATTACTTAGCTTCTAACCAGGGTACTTATTGTCTGGTCACTTTTCTAAGTCACAATTACGTATTTGTACATATGAACAATTAAGAATTTCACAAAGTTAATGAGTCAAGTAGAATAAGCCGAAAACAAAGTGATATAATTCTGAATATTAAAACTGTGATATTTACCACATTGCCAGACTTTTTTAATGCATGAAAAATGACAAAATATTATCACTGTAAATTGTTTGAGGGCCTGATAATATACTGTTGTTCTAAAGTATTTAAGTCATCAGAGAAGTAGCAGGAGGTCAGTATCTAGTTGTTGTTTAATAGTGAGAGACAGATCAAGATGATCTTAGATCTGTATTTAAAAAAATTTTAACATGGGAAAATATTAATAGTAAATTAAAAAGAAAAGATTTGGGACTTGCATAAAATAAGCAGAAATAAAATTTATGCTCTGCCTGTAAGGGTATTGAATATCATTTCATTTTGCAAATATTGACACAACTGTCATATTATTTTCACATTGCAACAATTTTTTTAGTTTTTTTTTACTTGAAACATTGTCCCAAGGGGCATTGTGATTGTTAAGTTAATCTTTATTCATGATTTGTGCAGCCTGAATGCAGCTCTCTGGGGAAAAAAAATAATAAATCATGTGTCAATGGAGACTGGCAGAGACCATAGACAACTTGAAGAACAATTTTTACATGAATGGTACCATCTATGCCAACTTTTAATTTATGGAAATTTTCCACTTAAGATATAAAAAACTCTTAAGTCCTCCTGGGAACTATAGAAATTAATTTTCTTGCCTGATTTACTTCAAGATATGCTCAAACCACAATACAACAAACCTATGTATTGTCAACTCATCCTTTAAAAGGTAACTAGTATGACTTCATAAAAAGAGAAGTTCAACTCAAACTCCCACGCCCTGCATCAATTTATGTCCATTTGTTCTTGCTGTTTTCTCAGAGGAGCTTTTGAGTATAACTGAGTACCCTCTGTGGAACTATAACTAAGCAATAACCTGGGAGACAAAGTTACATTGGTAATTAATCCGGGAAGTGATGCTGGTTATAATGCCAAATAGGGGTAGCTGCCTGTTAGTTACTGAATTGTTTTCCATAGAAGTATAGTAATCATAGCTTTAAGGACACCCAGAAATTATTAACTGTGATTATTTAAGGTTTGATTTTTTTTAAACAAACTTTAGTTTTTGGAACAGGTGTTACACATTTACAGGAAAACTGCAAAGATACAACAGAGAGTTCTGCTATACCTCACATTTCCTTGCCCCTATTATTAACATCTTGTTAGTATGGTATTTGTATTGTAACTAATAAACCAATATTGATACATTGCTTTTGACTAAAGCCTATACTTCGTTCATATTTCCTATTTTTTATCTAATAATCTTTTTCTTTTCTAGATCCCATCTGAGATTTAGTTGTCATGTCTCCTTAGGCTCCTCTTGGTTGTGATCATTTCTCACACTTTTCCTTATTTTTGACAACAATGACAGTTTTTAAAAAACACTGGTCAGGTATTTTGTGGAATGTCTCTCAATTGGGATTTGTCTAACATTTTTCTCTTAGACTGGGACTGTGCATTTTAGAGAGGAAGAAGTAAAGTACCGTTGTCATCACATATGAAGGATATATGCTATCATCATGGCATCTCTATTTATGTTGCACCTAACTGGGTTAGTGTTTGTCACATTTCTCCATTGTAATATTACTCCCTTTCCATACTGTATTCTAAGGAAAGTAAGTCACTATTCCTAGCCCATACTTAAGTAATAGGGAAGTATAATCTGTCTCCTTGAGGTCAGAGTATCTAGGTGAGTGAATTTCTGCTGCATGGGAGATAGTCTCCCCCCCCCTTCCCCTATATTTATTTACTAAATCATTTCTTTGTATCAACATGGACTCATAGATACTTACTTTATACTTTGGGTTTAATATAATAGTGCTTTATGTTGTTGCTCAGATTGTCTTACTTTAGTTTTAAGCTCTTATATGTAAGTCCTGTATCTGCAATGACTTTTTGGTTTGGTGGTGGTGGTGGTGGTGGTGGTGGTGGTGGAGGGGGTGTTGTGCCTTTTTTGTATGTTTAGTGATTATTTGTATTTAAGCTAATTGCCTTGCATATAAAAATCAGTCAAATTGGTAGTTACCAACTTTTCTTCTCTGTATACCAGTAATCATTCGATTTCAAGTGAACAAGTGACCTTTTTAAAAAAGATTTTACTTATTTATGCATACGAGAGCTGGGGTACAGGCCAGAGGTGTGGTCACCAGAAACAGACTGGGAAACAGAACAGGCAGATTGACAATAATACACTGCTGAGGAGAACAGCGGTCAAGGTTTGCTGCACCGCGTAGGGATCGAACCCGCGCTAAAGTGGCAGCAGAAGCTCCACAGTGCAGTGCTAAACCCCTTGCGCTGCCAGGGAGGCCCAAGAACAAGTGACATTTTAAAAAATGAGTCAGATTTCATTATTAACTAGTTTATTCACTATCCTTGATCTTTCTTCTTTTTCAATATACTAACTAATCATGAGACCTTTTTGGTATTCAAAGATTAATTATTGTAAAAGGCAGTGATAAGCGGGTTTCATCAGAAGTAAATATGAACATAAAGTGGAGCACGGAGAATTATGTAATAAAAACATAGAATGAAACAAAAAATGCAAAACAGTGAGTTTTTAGATATAAAAAATGTAACTCTTTTTAAAATATTTAAAGTTCAAGATAAGCAAGTATATGAGACCATCTAATAAACTAACATATACCTTAATATAATCAATAATGCCTTAGCCAGAGACACAACTTAGTACATACCAAATCAAGCTGGTAGCGTTCTTAAAATCTAGAGCAAGATTACCTTTCACTATAATCACTCAGTATTCTTCTAGAAACTACGTCCCATGCAAGAAAAAAAGAGAAAAGGAAGGAAAGAATCATTTTTATATGTGATATTTCTTGTCTTGGCAAAAATTTGGTGAAATGGTTAGGTTCACTCACTACTAGTACCAGTAAAAATGTTAAGGGAATAGAGGGTTAGTGCAAAGAGTATTGGCATACAGGCTAAAATCCTAATCCAAAATAAATAAATAAAATAAAATATTAATCTAAGCTTTCCAGTTGGCTTGCTAGGTGAACCTGGACAGGAAGTGCAATTTTTGTTTACTCATCTATGAAGAGGTGTGTTTCAAAATGTATCAGTGAATATGAGAAGCTCTGAGATTGGAGGTGGGAGGATATAGTAAATTTAGGGACCAGAACAATTGTTTTTTAAAGTTTCTGGCTAAAATTTCAGGTCTATTCATTGTTACAGCATAGGAACCCTAGTAGCAATCACCAAAATATATGTGGGAATATACTAGACATAATCTATTTGATTATCAGCATAGATTAGACAAAGCATTAAATATAAGTGGGAAAGGAATAATTATTTAATAAATGATTTAACTCTTTATGGAAAAAGAAAGGTAGATTAATGCCTCACTTCATACAGATGGATGGATAGTTTTAGATGGGTTTAGAACCTAAATATATAAAATAAACCTTTAAAATTATTAGATGGAAATACAGAAGAATTTTTTATGACTGTGGGAAAGAGATTATTTCTCAGTGCATAAAAAGAATAATTCACAAAGGAAAATATTACATTAAGCAAAACTGTTTTATGAAAAAGCCACAATAAAGTAAAGGCACAAACCTTGAACTAGAAAAATATATTTTCAACACATAAAACAGAAAATATGTTGGTTTCCAGACTATAGAGATGGAAAATTTTTACAAAATCAGTATGAAGAAAACTGACTGTAAAAATAAGTAGCAAAGGATACTCAGGCAGTAGACAAAGTAGGACATTTAAAAGACCAGTAACTAGGAAGAGATGTGGAACCTTACTAACTTAGAGAAATGCTTACTAAAACAAAGATGTACCATTCCTTAGCAATCAAAATGACAAAAATAAAAAAGTATGACCATCCAAATACTGGGCAGGATGAACAGAAAAGGGAATTTCCTCAGCGTGCTGAGTATGCAGACTGATACACCACTTTGGAAAACAATATGGCACTACCTAAAGTTTAAAAAGTAGTTTGTAAAATAGTAATTTTTACCCTTTAGGAGGATATTTACCAAAGCATTCTTTGGTGACTCAACCTGGTGTCTATGAATGGAAGAAAGATAAAATGAATTATACTATGTTCATATTTTGTTTCCTTCATTGGTGTGTCCTGTGTAACAAGAATTGTTCCAGAAACATTTTTGTACATAAATATTTGTTGAATGAATGGAGGTGATGCTGTATTCATTAATTATTAATAAAGTTGATCCATATATATCAACATGGATAGATTTCAGAAACAGTGTTGGGTGAACAGAATGATTATGATAAGTATGGCACAAACTTCATACACATTAAACAGTACTAAATATTGTTCATAGATATCCATATATAGTAAAAATATTAAGACATAGACTGGAAGAAAGCACACAAGATTTATAATGGTGGTTGCCTCTAGGAAAGAAGGGGAGGATGGTAGGAAAGAAAAAGAGAGGGGAAATGAGAGTGTGGAAGTAGGAGTTTTGCCTACTTTTTCTTCAATATGTTTTATGGTTTCAGGTCTTATATCTAAGTCCTTCATCCATTTTGAGTTGATTTTTGTGCATGGTGAAAGGCAGTATTCTAGTTTCATTCTTTTGCATGTAGCAGTCCAGTTTGCCCAGCACCACTTATTGAACAAGCTGTCTTTATTCCATTGCATGTTCTTTGCTCCTTTGTCAAAGATCAGTTGTTCATAAGCTTCTGGGTTTATTTCTGGGCTTTCTATTCTATTCCATTGGTCTATGTGTCTGTTTTTGGTCCAGTACCATTCAGTTTTTATGATTGTGGCTTTGTAGTAAATTTTGAAGTCAGGAAGTGTGATCCCTCCACTTCCCTTTTTTTCAGTTAGGAGAGCTTTGGCTATCCGTGGTTTTTTGTGTCTCCATATGAATTTCATCAATTTTTTTTCTATTTCTTTGAAGAATGACATTGCAATTTTTATTGGAATAGCGTTGAATCTGCAGATTGCTTTTGGTAGGATGGCCATTTTTTTTTTTTAAAGATTTATTTATTTATGCATACAAGCACTGGGGTACAGGCCAGAGACATGGGCGGGGGGGTGAGAGGATCCACCACAGAGAGCGGGGAGCAGAACAGGCAGATCAATGGAAGTACACTGCTGAGGGGAGCAGCGGGCACAGCAGGAGAGGTC
>JAGFMF010011668.1:2620108-2637443 GCA_019455555.1 Galemys pyrenaicus
CATTTGATTGTAGGACTGTTGTCCAGCCTTGTATTTTTAGTCTGTGTTTATCTTTTGTAGTTAAATGTGTTTCCTGCAGACAGCAAAAGGTTGGGTTTTATTTTTTAATTCAGCCTGCTACTCTGTGTCTTTTTATTGGGGAGTTTAGTCCATTCACATTTATAGGCATTCATCTTTGCAATTGTGTTTGCCTGTTTGTGGTTCTCTCTCTCTCTCTCTCTCTCTCTCTCTCTCTCTCTCTGTCTCGCTCTCTCTGTCTCTGTCTCTCTCTCTCTGTCTCTCTGTCTCTCTCTCTCTCTCTCGGTTTTGGTTCTGAGGTTTCTTGTAGGATTTTTTGGAGTGGAGGTTTTGTAGAAGTGAATTTCTGTAGACTTTGTCTGAGAAGGTTCTTATTTTCCTCTCATAGAGGAAGGGGAGCCTTTCAGGGTAGAGTATTCTTGGTTGGATTTTGTTGGCTTAGAGTTTGTTAAATATGTCCCTCCATTTCCTTCTTGCCTTCAGTGTTTCCTCAGAGAAATCTGATGTCAGCCTGATTGGTTTTCCTTTGTATATTATCTGTTTCTTTGTTCTTGTCAGTTTCATTATTTTTTCTTTGTCCTGGACCGTTACTATTATGTGTCTTGGCTGTAGGTTTCTTTTCATTGTGGTAATTTGGTGTCCTTCTAGCTTCTTGTATGTCTATTTTCATGTTTGGGAAGTTCTCACCAAGAATCTCTGTGAACAGGGTCTCAGAGCCTACTACTCTCTCTACATTTTCTGGAATGCCTATGACTCGTATATTATTGGGGTCTTCTTTTAATAAAAAAAAATCTTAGGCATAAATGGCAAAATTTAAACTTTTTTGTAAAATTCTGAGTTGTATATACATATTGTGTATATATATTTTCCTGATTTGTAAGACTTTTTGAATATTTATGAAACCAAAAAATAAGAGATAACCATATAAATTTTATCAAAATTATAGAACTTCCAATTATAAAATAAATGATTCATGGAGATATAATGTATAGCATGGTGACTAAAGGTAATAATTCTGTATTGCATATTTACTTTTTCCCTTTATTTATATATATATGACATTAATTGTGGTCTCCATTTCACATCACCATTTCACCAGTGCACCATCATCTCACTCCCTTGTGTATCGCATATTTAAAAATTACTAGGAAAATAAATCTTCAAAGTTTTCTTCACATGAAAACATTTTGTAACTGAGGTTTCAGATGTTAACTGGACTACTGGGTGATGGCAAGAGTTTTCAGATTAAAGGGTAAAATCCTTGTGAAATTCTGAACACAAAATGGAAGAGAAGAAGCTAATGTTATTCCAGGAGAGGAGGCTCGGGGGAGGGTATTTATAAAGAAATAAAAGCAGATTGGCCTATTATTCACAACCAGTAACCCATTAGAAGAATGAGTTCACAGTTCTAAGGATAAAAAATTTTGACCTAGAATTTATATATCATTAGGCCAACATAAAAACATTTTGGAAGTCTCAATATAAAACTTTCCAGCAGAAAAACACATTGGAGTATATTTTCTAGCACAGAAAGCACAATATCACTTGATAAAATATTGACTCTAATCTCAAAGACTACAATGAAAAGATATCCTAGGGTAGTGGCTGGTTTAGAAAACAGTAGTTCTGAATTACAACATGACATCAGAGAGCAACAAGAATACACGACTTTAATAAAAATGTGGATTTTCTGTAATGATTTAATTCACCAGCTATATGATTTTAGCATTAAAGTAAAAAATATGCTACTGTTGTCAAGAAGAAAAATAAAACAAAGGCAATTTGAACTGTCAAGAAAACAAAAAGCTCCATAAGAAATGAGTAGTGCAGCTATAAAGCAAATGAGAATGTGTTTTGATTTTGAACAGTTGCTGTAATATAATACATTTTTTAAAGGTTTGACTTTGAGTCTTGAAGCATTCTCTTTCAGGGAACGTGGATTTGGGATTGAATATATGCTTCATTTTTTTACTAGTTATATAATTCTGAATTTAGTTTCCTCATCTATGAATGGCTATAATAACAGCACCAAATTTGTTGGATTTTTTTAATGTTAAGTAATACAATAATACACCTAAAGAAGTTTTCTAGTTTCAAATTTTTTCTCCTTTAGACCTGTGAACTAATTTTTCTGATGTGTTATTGATTGTGAACAACATGTCAGTCTCCTTTTTATTTTTTTAAAGATTTATTTAATTTATGCATACAAGAACTGGGGTACAGGCCAGAGGTGCAGGGTGGAATTGTGGGGCAGGAGGATTTACCAGAGATTGAGTGGGGAACAGAATAGACAGATCTACTGAAACACACTGCTGCGGGGAGCAGCGTATGTGGTAGGAAAGATCTGCTGTGCCATGTGGGTCACCTCCCAGGTCAGCGGCAGGGATCCAACTCATAGTGCAGTGGCTGTGATTTGCTTCGTGGTGTATTGCTTAATCCATTGCATCACCTGGGAGGCCCTGCTTTCTATTTTTTTGTAAATACCATTTTCTCCCTCCGAATAACATTAGGATCTACTCTTCTATTTTGTGTTAAAAACTTTGTAATTATTTTACCCTTTTAATCTGAAGTCTCTTGCCATCACACAGTGACAAATGTCTGTTTCAAGAAATATGTCTGTGGTCAAGGTCTAGTCACACTACTTGGTTCTGAAGTGAGTAGTACCTAAAGAATCATGATAGTGAAATACTCTTTCTTAATTTTCATTTTCTAGGATTTATAGGGAACCCATGGATGATAATTGTGATTACTATTTATTTATTTCTTTGTTTGTTTGTTTTAAAAGATTATGTATACACGAGCTGGGGTACAGGCCAGAGGTGTGAGAGGTGAGAGGAATCACTAGAGACAGAGTACGGAGCAGAACAGGCAGGTCGACTGAAATCCACTGCTGAGGGGAGCAGCGGGCCAGGCAAGAGAGGTCTGCTGTGCCATGTGGGTACCCTCTCTGGCCAGGGATCAGACTTGCATTGCTGTGTTGTGGATGACTCACAGTGGGGCGCTCAACTCGCTGCACTACCAGGGAGGCCCCATGTTTACAATTTAAATTAAAAGCCCTAATAATACAAAATTAATGATATGACTGAGAAAATTTGGGTGATGAAAGAGGAAAATGGAAGGAGGTAAAATAGTGCCAGTTTCTTCATCTTAAACAGTTGGCGAAGTTTAGGAGTTACTAATTTAAATTCATGGATTAAGAAATAAAGTTAAAAAATTACCAGACAGGGGAGGGAAGAGAGAAGGATCAAAAGAGGGGAGGGAAGAGCACAAGGGACTATGGTGATGATGCATGGGTGAATTGGTGGTGAAAATTTTACAGGGATTACCCCTGACAGGAGAAAACACCCATTGTACAGAATGAACAATGATATAAAATATACATAAACAAATAAATTAATTTGAGAAAGAAATAAATGTTTAAGCCCATTATTTAAAGTTATAAAAAAAGTTAGTCAACAACTTGAAGGTTAAAAGTAATAATAATAAAATTTGAGAAAGAAGACAGGAAGGAATATAAGTAATGTACAAGTTTTTTTAAAAGGAATTAATTAATAATACTTAAATTTGACATCAAAAGATGTAAAAATAATGCAAGAAAAACTAAAACCAAGAATTGTTGCAAGCAGTTACCACTAAGAGTGGTAAACTAACTGAAGGTGTTATGAATCCATTTATAGCCTCTTTTAATAAGTGTATTTATACTACCATGAGAATACATTACTTTTATAATCAATTTTATTTTTTTTTCCAAAGATTTATTTATTTATACATACAAGCACTGGGGTACAGGCCAGAGGTGTGGGGGGGGGGGGTGAGAGGATTCACCACAGAGAGCAGGGAGCAGAATAGGCAGATCAACAGAAGTACACTGCTGAGGGGAGCAGCGGGCACAGCAGGAGAGGTCTGCCGCNCCATGTGGGTCCCCTCCCTGGCCGGCAGCAGGGATCGAACTCGTGCTGCAGTGGCTGCTGTTTGCTTCATAGTGCGTTGCTTAACCTACTGCGCCACCAGGGAGGCCCCTATAATCAATTTTAAAAGGAGATTTAAAAAATTAAGGTGTCCCATCTGCCTTACTGATCTCCACCAAAAAACAGTCTAGTTGGAGAAAATGCAAGATCTAGCAGTAGAAGCTGTTGTATTGTAACTTCTGTATTCCTTTTAGAGAGCAGAGTCTAAGTTACAGTTGTGTCAAAAATTTTAAAAAAAAAAACCTACAGATTAAACACTGATCATACTTAAATGTCCAAAGTATTCAAGTGCAACCATTGAAGTTCAGTGCCTTATAAGTGCACATCAAATCTGCTTGGCCAAACAAGTCAAACATCTCCCAAAATCAACAGGGAAAAAGATAGTAACCCAGGAAGTAGAGAATTGATTCAGAATAATTTGAGAGGGTATACAAAGGTATAACAAAGGTGAGACCCTACATTTTTGGTAAGTGTGGAGTTTATTGTTCACTCAAAGGAACTTACAGTATTCAAAGTATGATTCAATATTTCATTCAGAATTTTGCCAATTGCAGAGCCAAAATAGCTCAACTGGGAGAGTATCGAACCAAAGAAGACTTTTGCAAGTAGTACGGCAATTTGAACTCCACAGTTATTTTGGGGTAATACTGAATAATGACAGCTAACATTTTACTGAGTACATGTTTATGCCAAGTGTTATGCTGAGTGCTTTACATGTATTACTTAATTTAATCTTAAAAAGTCCAACAAGTTTAGTGCTGTTAGTATCCCTATAGATGAGGAAACTGAATCACCAAGGGATGAATTAATTCAGAATTACATAACTAGTAAAATATGAAGCATAAATTAGATCCCAAATCTACGTGATAACAAAACTTGTGAATTCAGAAAATATGACCACATTTCTAAAGAAATAAATTACTAATTATTATTATTAATTGCTATAATCTTAATACCAACGGATTTTTTGGTATATGTTAATTTATCTCATCCTCCTTATAATTTTTATGTGTATACATTTTCCTATTTTTTTTTACCAATTTGGGCATCATACTATATGTACTCTATATTGTTTGACAATCCATTTTTTTAATTTAAGAAGAAATGAGTATTATTCCATATGATTCAATATTCTATAGTATCACTTTTAATGTCTGCTTGATATTTATTCATTCAGTCAATAGTTATTGATTATAAGACACTATTCTAGACACCTTCACTACATAGGTGAATACATATACAAGATCCCTGATTTATAGAGTTTACATTTCAGGGGGAGAGAGAAAAAAAACAATATAGTAAATGAAGTATATATTATGTTGGAAGCTGGTACATGCTACATAAGTTTAAATATGGCAGAATAGGAAAGATCAGATAAGCTAAGAGGGTGGTAGGTTGACTGAAGTTTTTGTTTAGAAAATGATATTTAGGGCCTCCCTGGTGGCGCAGTGGGTTAAGCAACGCACTGTGAAGCAAACAGCAGCCACTACAGCACGAGTTCTATCCCTGCTGCCGGCCAAGGAGGGGACCCACATGGTGCGGCAGACCTCTCCTGCTGTGCCCGCTGCTCCCCTCAGCAGTGTACTTCTGCTGATCTGCCTGTTCTGCTCCCTGCTCTCTGTGGTGAATCCTCTCACCCACCCCCTACACCTCTGGCCTGTACCCCAGTGCTTGTGTGCATAAATAAATAAATCTTTAAAAAAAAAAAGAAAGAAAGAAAATGATATTTAAGCAAAGCCTCGGTGAAGGTAAAGTAGTAATCTAGTCAGTTATCGAGAGAAAGTGCTTAAAAAATTGAGGTATATTTCATATACCATAAAATTCACTGTAAAAGTATACAGTTCATTGTTTTTAGTATATTCACAGGCAGGGACCATTGGGGGATTTTGAGCTGAAGCATGTAGACCTCGATTTATTTTCTAAAGAATCAATACAACTGCCTTGTGGAGAACAGACTATAAGGTAAGTAAAATTCAGAAGCCATTGTAGTGAGTCAAGCAAGAAATGATGGTCACTCAGGTCAAGCGCTAAAAGTACTAGAGCCAATAAAGAGGTTAGCTCTTGGGTAGATTTTGAAAGTATAACCAACTAGACTTTTTGATGGATTTGGTGATGATAGGCTTTCTGATAGATATGGAGAAAGAAAAGAATCAAGTATATTGAATAAGTACAAGTCTTTTGGCTGCCTGAGCATCTGGAAAGATGGATATGTCATTCACATCAGTGAAGATAACTGCAAGTGGAGCAGGTTTTGTTGGAGATGGTAGATTCATATTAAATCCTAGAAGTCCCTACTCAGTCACATGGAGATATTAAGTAGGCAGTTGTAATACACAAGCATGGACTAAATAGAGATGTGTAAAGGGGAGTAATAAATTTGGGATTGACTGGTTGCAGATTATAAAGGGAGTGACTGTACATAGAGAGGAAAAGAGAGACACTGGAACTCTGTAATGTAAGATGATGATGAGAAGAACCAGTAAAGAGCACTGATGAGGTAAGAGGAAAACTTGTCAAGTTAGATATCCTGGAAACCAAATGAACAGAGTATGTTAAGATGGAAGAGAAAATAGTTAGGTCAAAATATGCAAAGATTGAGTGAGAGGAGGAATGAGTATTGATTATTGGAGTTAGCAACATGTGTCCTTCTACCTGCACATCAACCTGGAGCTACTGGAGTGTGTGTATCTGGTATCTGCCATGCTCCTAGAGATCCCCTACATGGTAGCCCACGAGAGTGACGCCCGCTGACACATGATCAGCAAGCAGTTCCATCACCAGCTGCGGGTGGGCGAACCACAGCCTTTGCTGGGGCCCCCTGAGTCAATGAGAGAACATGTGGTCGCTGCTTCCAAGGCTATGAAGATGGGCGACTAGAAGACCTGTCACAGTTTTAGCATCAATGAGAAGATGAATGGCAGTGTGGGACCTTTTCCCTGAGGCTGACGAAGTCCAAACCATGCTGGTTAGGAAAATCCAGGAAGAGTCACTGGGGACCTACCTCTTCACCTACAGCAGTGTCTATGACTCCATTAGCATGGAGACACTATCTGACATGTTTGAGCTGGACCTTCCCACCGTGCACTCCATCATCAGCAAGATGATTATTAATGAGGAGCTAATGGCCTCCCTGGACCAGCCAACGCAGACGGTGGTGATGCACCGCACTGAGCCCACTGCCCAGCAGAATCTGGCTCTGCGGCTGACTGAAAAGCTGGGGATCCTGGTAGAGAATAACGAGAGGGTATTTGACCACAAGCAGGGTACCTACCGTGGATACTTCTGAGACAAGAAAGATGGCTACCGCAAAAAAAAACGAGGGCTACATGCGCGAGGGCGGGGAGGATCGCCAGCAGCAGTCTCAGACTGCCTACTGATGGCTCCACTCCTGCCCCCTCACCGAGACCATTCAGCTTTTGAGTTCTAAACCACACCCCAGTCATTAAAGGTCTATTTAGAATTAAAAAAAAAAACAAAAAACTTGATAAGCAGTTTCTTTGAGTGGTGGTAGCAATGGGTAATGAGTGAAATGGGTATGAGAAAGGTACAGAAGTATGTCTTAAGGGTGATGGATAAATTCATTATCTTCATTGTGGTAATGATTTCCTGTTGTCACAAGTAATCAAAACATATATTTTAAATCTGTGTGCATTAGAGGACTTGAATTATACACTAATAAAGCTGAAAAAGAGAATGGAAAAAAAACTGGAGACCTCTTTTGAAGAGATCTGCTGCAAGGGGAGCAGAGACATGAGGTGATAGCTATTGGGAATGATCCAGAGACAAAGTTTTTTCCCATAATGAAGGAAAAATATCCCTTGCTAATCAACAGAGCTTATGATACCACCATAAAATAAAAAAACATCAATATTTTTGCTTTGTTATAAAGGAAATTCCAGTGAAGAACTACTTTAAAAGACAATGCTTAGGGGAAAATACAGTTATAATTGCATTTAAATCTAAACAGCAACTCCTTCATGTACATATGGTAAAGAGAAAAAAAGGAACTAGCCAGCTAATAAGATAGGAAATATCAAGTTAATCCTCCCTAAAGGATTTACTTATGATGTTAAACTGATTTCCGATTAGAGATCATTTAAGAAAAATATGGAACATCACAGTGGTTGGTCTATCTGTAACTAACATTTATAGTGGTTCTGATGGAACTGGAGATAGTGTCTACCACAGTAGGTGGCAGATTACTTTTCTTATAGTGAGAACTCTAGAAAGGCTAAGGTACATTCTGAAGAACCCAACTCAGGCTAACGGCCTCTTTAACACTTTCTAATAGTGCTGATGTATGGACGTTCCATCCACAGTTGATAGTCCCTTGTTGCTGCTATATTGCCTTGGTGTCTTCTTTATACATTCAAATCTTTCTGTAACTGTCACTAGGTTTCATGCTATAGCCTTTGTCACAGTCAACACAGACATTATGAAATCCTGGGCACTTAAAAATACCACCCTGGAGGGGCCTCCCTGGTGGCACAGCGGGTTAAGTGCCCCACTGTGAAGCATCCACGTCACAGCAGTGTGAGTTTGATCCCTGGCCAGGATGGAGACCCACATGGCACAGCAGACCTCTCCTGCCTCACCTGCTGCTCCCCTCAGCAGTGTATTTCAGTTGATCTGCCTGTTCTGCTCCTCATCTCTGATGAATCCCCTCACCAACCACAACTCTGGCCTTTACCCCATCTCTTGTATAAATAAATAAATAAATACATACATACATACATACATACATACATACATACATAAAATTAAAAAAAAAAAATACCACCCTGGAGATCCTTCTAACCCAAAGATCCTTCTGCAGAACTCCAGGAAACTGACAAACTGCAGTGCCATTACTTGAGGCTGCTTTCAACGCAATTCTTACATGTGTTCTGTTTCACTGTATTGTTTCTCTGAGAACATGGTGATTATCAAGGACAATGTTTTTCTACTCCTTTGTGTGTTTTTGCACGACTAGTTTGGTGCACACCATGGATGATCAACAGAAATTATTAATAGACTGAGTGTAAACTGGGCAATTCCATTGAAGCTAGCCAATGGATCCTACCCTGGTATGTTAGGAGGGATTCTCAATAATGTTTGGATAATAGGAATGATTTGTTGATGTAAGCAGTGGATATAGCATTACCCCTCCACCAAAAAAAATGATTTTGATGGTTGAGAAGCATGGTAGGAAAATGCAGTTGAACAAAGAAGTGGGTATCCAGATTAGCAGAGGAGTCATCTCTGACTAAATACATACTAGCATATTTGTAGTACTTGTTCTCACTCTGCCCTCACCCATTCTCCCCACATCCTTACCCTCCTCTCAAACACACTCACTCCTTTTATACTGTGGAAGGTGGTCCCCTTGTGGCTGTGATTTCAGTGACTATCTTAGTTGAACATGTGTTAATCTGCACCTGGGAAAAATTATTCTTTGTTCTTTTACCCCCTCACTTTCCTCAGTGGAATGAAGGATTTAAGAGCTTCTTTTATCCACTTTTGTCAGGCAGGAAAGGGGCAAGTGAGGGAGCCTTCATGTTCTATAGCAACTTCCTATAAAGAATAGACTTTTAAAAAATCATTGGTGAAGATTAACTCCTTTGTCAATAAATGTCAGCAGCTGATCTAGTGCCAGTTGCATATGGCTGGGAATGAGCCCTGTGAAAACTCCAGGAAACTGAATCACCCAGTGGTATGGTACTTGTTTTTCCCTTCCAAACACTGACCATGCATCTGCCATTACTTTCCATTTTTCAAGACTCAAAGGAAAAAGAAATGCCTAATAATTTTTTCAACTCCAAAGGGCAAATTGAGTATGTTTTGACATATTATGAAAATAAATTATTCCCAAATCTACTCACATAATAGAATTATCTTTCAGGGACACACCAAATGAAATGCTAGTTTCAGACTAGGTTTCTTCATATGCCAAGCCATTGGGCAGTAGCTTGCGTGGGTGGCTTTAGTCATTGACTTTGGGTCACAATAGGGGCTGAGCTTAGATAAAAACAGGGTAGGCAGCAGTCCTTAATACCGCTTCCCAGCCTACTTGGAAGGATGGAGAGGGTCTCTTCTAAGCGTTTGACTTCCAGGTCATTTTCAAGGGCTCTTAGTTACCCTGCTTGCTAGAAGGCAGATAAAAGCCTATGGTCCCACCTGGCCCAAGGAGCATCCATTTTCATTGATAGTTGAAAGGCCTTAGAAACCCAGGGGAATAAATCGCTACCTGAGACATTTTTAGCTCCTATGGTAGGGGAAAGCCAGGCTGGCCCTGCTTGTCTCATCCTCCCTGTCTCAACCCCCAAGTTCACTGGAAGTTTCAATTTGCACCAGGGGTTTTCACAGTTGTTAACTGTGGCCCTCAGGTGAGTGGCAACCGCATACCCACACATATGCAAAGTAAGACTTACCAAGCTTGCAAGGTACAGTAGACCCCAGCCCCCCCCCCTTTAAAAAAAAATCTAAGAATGTTTAATTTTGCCTTTTTTTTTTAATGTGTTGCTCAAGATTCACTAAATTGACTTCATGACACACTCACCATTCACCACCCAAAGTATGAAAAACCTTGCCCTGGACTGTCACAATAGCAATGTTTTACAGTGGGGAATAGCTCCTCCCTTGCACAATGTACACATCTGCTCTGTGCTTGGTTGGTCTATGCTTGGATGCCCGCAGAGACAGACTCTTGCTGAGCATTTGTCTGCAGCTTCACAATCATCCCAAGAGGTCTGAGTACTTAATATAGTTACCCTTGATGTACACATGAAACTCAGCTGCAGTAAAAAGCAGGTCACCCAGCTTGCAAAGCCAGAATTCAAATGTCATCTCTTGGAATCTGAGTGCACACTCATAACCATTACCCCTTGCTCAAAAACCACAAGTGGCCACTCATCACTTTCAGTGTGAAACTGAACCTCTTATCTCTTCAGCTTCATTCTGCTCTTTTCTTCCCTTCCACTTTACTCAACAACCTTAAGAAATTTCCTTTAGCTGCTCTTTGCCCATATTGTTACGTTTCCCTAGAACTCTCTTCTCCCTCCCCTTTGTCTTACTAGTTCCTCTCATTATGGAAGTCTCAGCTTTAATCTCATTTGCTCCAGGATACCTCATCTGAATCCCTATCTGTTTCTGTCTTAGCTCCAGTGCCAATCTATTGTTTTGCTTCTTTACCCAGTGGTGTGCTAGTAAATATTCAACAACCAGCTCTCTAGGAAAAAGAGAAAGGAAGATGCTTTTAGTATGTGCCGATTTCCATGGTGTAAATACTCCCTCTGTTGCCAATTTGAAGCCAATAGGATCCCACTGATAGTAAAGTTGGAAAGAAATCAGTGAGACCTTACAAATCAGTGTGAGCACAACAGTTATCTAACTTGTCTTCTCTGACATCTGGGAGGAGAGAAATCTTCTTTGTATTGCTGACTTTCATGTATCTCCTAAGTGATTAAAAAAAGCGGAATGGGAAAAGAAGGGTCAGACAAAAAGGGAGATGGTATTTTGAGGAATAGTAAGCTAGTCAAATATATTACTTTCTTACAATGACTAAGGAAAATATATAAGCTGTGTACAATAAAAATATTAGCTGACGGTTACTCTTTCCTCATAGATTATACAATACCTGCACATATATTGTCATTTGATTGTAGAAATGTTACAAGGGTAAGTGTTATTAAGTAAATTGAACCCCACATTCCTTTACTACTCAGTAAGTAGTAAAGCCCAAATCAACATACCTCGTCAGAGTGTGAAATGTGCAGAATTGATATGTGTAGAGATTTGAGTATGGAGGGTAATGGGGCAGAAAGGGCCAAGACTTTCCAGTTATATTGATTGCTATGTGTGTGCATATGTGTGCACACAGGCCCACAGATGTAACACAGTATCCTGAGAGAGGATACTACTAGTGACCATCATTAATGGCAAATCCCATATTGAATTTTTGAGTGGCAGGTGTCCAGGAATGTGTTACCTCTGTTCATTTTTAATCTCACTACATTTTCATATGTGACTCTGTGGCCTTTTTGCCATCATTTCTAACTATTACTAATATATATTTTTTAAACTAAGAGGATGGTTATGAGGATTAAATGAGATAATACATGCTAAATGCTTAGAGCAGTGCTTGTTAAATAGTGAACACTCAATATTATTTTTTAATGTCTTTTATTACATTTTACCCCCTTCCCCACCATAATTTTTTGTCAGTCACCAAGGTACTTTAGCATCCATAATTAATGTAAATCGTAGTAAAAGAAGGCCGTCTAGTGCTGAGGAGGGGTGCACTGAGTAGGATGAGTAGGAATATAGTGCCACCAGCATTCCAGTCCAAGAAAGTCTTAGTGTTTCTGAGGAACACTAAGTTCTGAGGAACATAGACCAAGTGTTTCTGAGGAAGTCTCAAACATGTCAAAAACTGTCCTGACAAGTTTGTTCAATAAATGGTGTTGGGAAAACTGAACTGCTACATGCAAAAAAATAAAACTAGCCTACTACCTCTCACCATGCACAAAAACCAACTCGAAATGAGTCAAAGACTTAGACATAAGACCTAAACTATAAAATATATAGAAGAAAATACAGGCAGAACACTACATGACATACATTTCAGTAATATCTTTAAAGACACATCACCTAAAGCAAAGAAAGTGAAGGAAGAGGTAACTAGCTGGGACTACATCAAATAAAGCTCTTCTGTACAGCAAGAGACATTACCCAAACAATGAGGCACCCCACTGATTGAGAAAAATCTTTTGCACTCCATACAACTGATAGGGGATTGGTCACAAGCTCTATAAGGAACTCACATGACTCAACAAATACAAAGTAAACAATCAGTCAAAAAATGGGCAGAAGAACTTAAAATACACTTCTCCAAAAAGGAAATGCAAATGGCCAACAGGCATATGAAAAAATGTGCAACATTTCTCATAATCAGGGAAATGTAAATTAAAACCACCATGAGATACAATCTTAGACTGGTAAGAATTGTACATATTAAACTAGCAACTACAAATGTTGGTGAGGATGTGTGAAAAAGGAACCCTCCTACACTGCTGGTGGGAATGCAAGCTGATCCAACCTCTATGGAAAGCTGTATGGAGGTTCCTCAGTCTACCATACGGAGCTACCATAGGACCCAGCAATCCCACTCCTAGGAATTTACCTAAAAGACACAAAAACATTAATTCAAAAGAATACATGCATGCCTATGTTTATCGCAGCATTAAGACTTAGAATCAACCCAAATGCCCAAAAATAGATGACTGGATCGAGAAATGTGGTGTATATATACACAATGGAATATTATTCAGCAATCAAAAAAGATAAACTAGTGCCTTCACAGAAACATGGATGGAGCTTGAAAGGATTATGCTCAGTGAAATAAGTCAGAAAGAAAAAGAAAAATATCGATGGTCTCACTTACAGGAGAAATATATAGGATCGGGGAAAATAATAATAACAACAAAACAAAAACAGACAACTACAGATCAGAGACATTCTACAGGGAAGAAGGATGGATTGGGAACAAGACAGTGATGAGAAGAGTACAAGGGACTATGGTGATGGTGCACGGGTGAATTGGTGGTAGAAATTCTATGAGGCCTATATCTAGAAAAAGCAGACATTGTATGAAAAAATAAAAAGTTTAAAAAAAAAAAAACTATCCTGAGACAGTCACATAGTTAAAATGAAATCCAGTGATCACTTTTCTTGTAGGAAGTTCTGATGATTTCCTTTCTACACCTAAGTTCACCAGTGGCTTACATGGCCTAAGATAGTCTTTACAAAGTATAATCATGAGCAAAATATATAGACATTGAACTCCAGCTACTAGAAGTTACTTATTTCCTACTGTTTTCTTACAACTGGTATAATAATTTCTCTATGGTTTATTTATATGTATGTGTCCATAGTCTTTGGTTTAGAAGGTAGACTGCTGTGAGGCTGGAACTGTTTGCTTTTTTTTCAGCCCAGAGAATGGTCTTTATGATCTTAAGTGTCTGTTTCACAAAGACTAATATTTGTGACATGTGAAGTTTATATTTTAGTGTCTATAAATAAAGGGTATGAATTTTTTTAAAGTTTTTTATAGTCGTGCTCATTTGTTTACTATTGTCTGTGGCTGTTTTCATGCTACAGTGGAGAAGTTGAATAGTTGTGATAGAGAATTTTATGGCCTGCAAAACCTAAAATATTTACTATTTGGTGCTTGAAAGAAAAGGTTTTCTGATTTCTGGCCAAGTGTAACTGCTTAAATCCTCTAAAAAGTTAAGGTTTCATCATTAAATTCTACAATGGCCATATTGAGGTTTCCAAGGTTTGTATTGGTTCTGAAAGCACATGAGAAATGGTGAAAATAGTGTCTTGATGCCATTTTTTAAGCCACAAGGTAATTAAATACTTCAAAATGCTCATGAAGCCTTCCTTTCAGTGTCTAAGAGGTTATGAAGTTAATTTTAGGTAAGAAACACAAGACAGAAAGGCTGAAGCCTTGAATTTTAGTCCAATACCACAATTCTATAAACCAGCAATAATTAAATTAATATTGTGCAGTCATTTAGAAGATAATATGAGGTAATCTGTACATTGTTATTGTAATTACTCTCATCATGTATATACAACTCACAGGGGCTAACTCTTGCTTTCTTTTAAGACCGCTTCCACTGGCTGAGTGGCTAGGAGCCTGTCTTGGATGGAAACCCTAGTGGCAATGGGGTCTGAGAAATAACTGGCAGTTTCCCAGTAGGTGAGACCCCACCCACACCCCCAGAACTTCCATGATGCTATCATCAAGAGACTAACATATCTGTCCTGGGGTAAGGGCAAACAGTGACTCTGCCAGAATCTTACTTTAATTTTGTCCTAGACCTATATGCACATAAGCCCTGCCTTACTCAGATTTTACTTCTTGAGACACTACTATCACATCTAACATATGCTCCGGCTTAAGTTTTGACAACCCAAGCACAATTCTGAAAACGGTTTTTAACAAGTGTGAATTTTCCCACCTGATTTTTTTTCCTTTTTTTTCCCTCTCTGCTGGGTGGATAGTGTCAAGATTTTCCCTCACAGTTTAGAGAAAATAACAACTTTTAAAAATAGGTTTGAACTTCTAATCCTAATTGCAGTGTTAGAAAGTTCCTGAAATGCAGTTCAGCACAAATGAACTTAAGAGGACAAAGGCCTCATTTTTCACATGATCAGTTAAGCATCTCTCCCTTTCCGTGTATCTGGTAATTGTATATCAGTCTACCAAATTCTGATCATATCTTTCCTGAACTAAGCCATAATGTACTTACTTTGCATTATAAAAATCACCTTCTGTGTTTGTTCAATTGATAACTCAAATTTGATACTTTCATTATTCTCTTTCTAAAACAGAGAATTAGGGGAAATGTGAACTCATAATTTTATGTTTTCTACTCTTCACAGTAATGTTCATTAGTTTTTGAAAATCAAAGCTTTTAATGCCGATTTTCTTTTTTAAAAAAATGAACAAGCAAATAATACATAGTTGCACTTCAGTTGTAATGGAGAAAATATATTTTGGTAAGTTTCACTATCTAATTTACAATAGAAATATATGTTAGGCATTTACAGTATTTTTGGTCCTGAATTTGATTGTTAATGAATCAATAATATATATTCAACAAACAATCTTTACTCAGAAACACACATAAACAAGATCATGTACTGACTGACTGACTAACAAAAATGTGACCAGAGGCTTAACAGAACCTCCCATAGGAGAGGTAGTTCAGTATTCACTAATTCACTGTTCATAGCAATCCACAGAAGAACATACTGCCTTGAAAAATAAGTATCAGCTGTATTTGGATCTCCTTTCTGTTCAAGTCTTAGATTTTAGGTTGAAGTACTTGTAGTCTAGAATAATTTTGGCCTGTTAAAATTACAACTGCTCTTTATAATTACAGCAATTATTTTTAAAGTGCTAACAGGAATTTCTTCTAGTTCTTCCAAGATAATTGCAGTTCTCTTTTATTTATTAATACTGTACCATATTCCAAAAGGGATCATCCTGAAGGTTGCTGACCTAGCATGGATGATACAGAAAGGAGTAAGGGATGAGAAAGAAAGGAAGAAATGGGGAGTAGCCAAAGGAGTGTTAGTGAGTGTTGTGCTATGACACCCACCCCTGAGACCTTTGTCTACACTGGCCACTTAGGTAAGACTTCCTTTCAATTTGGGAGGAAAAGGGGAGAAATAGAAAGGGCATGAAGGTAGGAATTATATGGCTGAGACTATTCATATAGGGAAGGTTTACTCAAGGCGTCAAAGTTGTCAATGTGTAAAGAATAATAAAAAATATTGAGAGTCATAGGTTAAAATCAACCCTAGGGTAGGGTTATGTTTATTGTAAAATCAGATACCAACAGTAATTTGTACATGTGCTATTTCATATCCAAAGAGAGGGAAACCTCTGGCAAGATTTTTAAGGTTTTAAGAAAAAGAACCTTTTTATAACCTTAATGACTAATGTATCCACAGAAATCACTTTCATTCAATGAAAGGGCAATCTTATATTTCCTTCCCCACCCCCAAAATAACTGATTTTAATAGCAAAGGAGATCAGTGTGGTTTTTCTTGTTTTTTTTTTTTAAAGGAAAATTGTTTTTGTTCTATTCAAAACTGAAAGGAAATATTACATTTTCTTCATTGTAATGCACATGTGAAATTATTTCACTTAGATCCAGATTCTAATTTTCTATAATTCAGAAGGACATCTCACAGAACTTTCTTGCCTAGACTTCTAAAGTAATATGGGGAAAAATTTAGTGTTTGCACAAGAGGGATGAGTTGTGATGCCTAGAAAAAAAGGGTGATTCCCAGATATGAAAAGAAATTTCTTTTTTTTTTTTTTTTTAAACATTATGTTACGTTTATTTATGTTCCTCTGGGAGGACAAGCTCCCTCTTACCATCTGCCCTTGAATTCCATAAGGAGTCCTGTTTTCTTTTTCTTTTTTTTTAATTATATTTAATTGCATTTGACATTGTTTGTTTTCCCCAGTGGGTTCCCACCACCATTTCACCCGTGCACCATCACCTCAGTCCCTTGTGCTCTTTACATCTCATCACCGTCTTTGCCCTCCCCTCCCTCCATCCACCCCCATGGTCCCTTGGGTTTATCTTTAATCTTTTGATCTTGTTGAATTGTTATTTGATTGCTTGGTTGTTTTTGGTTATGATTGCCCATTTCCTTTAGTTTTCTCTGTGTGTTGTTGTTTTTTGTTGTTGTTGTTGTTTGTTTCAATTTCTCCCTTTTCATTTTTTGTTTTAATTGTAGTTTGTTTTTTTTCACATTCCTCCTAAAAGTGATGTCATCCGATA
>JAGFMF010011668.1:2642802-2664146 GCA_019455555.1 Galemys pyrenaicus
CGCTGCTCCCCTCAGCAGTGTACTTCTGTTGATCTGCCTGTTCTGCTCCCCACTCTCTGTGGTGAATCCTCTCACCCTCCACACACCTCTGGCCTGTACCCCAGTGCTTGTATGCATAAATAAATAAATCTTTAAAAAAAAAATTATGGAGGATGACAAAGCCCAATATTTGCAGTGCTCAGGAGAGATGATGGTATAAGTTCCAGTCCATAGGCCACAGGTTTAAGACCCAAGGAAAGCCAATGTTTCAGTTCTTGTGTAAAGACAGAAAAACAAATGTCCAAGATCAAAGACAGTGAAGCAGGAGGTTTTCCTTTTTACTCAGGATAGAATCAGCATTTTGTTTTATTCAGGTCTTCATTTGATTAGATGATGCCCACCTACATTTAGTAGGGCAGTCTACTCAGTTTTATTGATTTGAAATGTTCATTTCATCCAAAAATACCCTTACAGGAACACCAAAAATAATGTGTGACCAAATTGTGCTCACCTTTGCCTGCCTGTTTATCTCAACCAACTGCTACAGATGATTGCTCGAAATAACAACAAAACTTTTTTCTTTTTAACAGTTGCTGTTTCTGGTGGTCTTGCTACTTCATATCACTCAGAAACAGAATGGTCAGGATTTCTTCAGCTTGTAAATATGGTATATTCTGACAAATAGAGACCTGATTATGTGATGATTGAATTCCAGGATCAAGTTATAAAAACCTAAATCACGTATTAGTGTTTCTGAATATGGAAGAAAAGGTACCATTTCAACCAAAACCTGCCAGTTTGTCACTAGTAAGAAGTGTATCCATGAATTCCAAATCATGGTTCCAGAAAAATGGAACCATGCTTCTGCCACACACAGCAAATCAGTATTTGCTTGGGCCTAAGTAGGCAGGTTGAAAACTTTGTTCCTGAGATTCTCCTTTCCTATACTTTCAAAGTGTCCTGAATTCATGGGGAAATGGGAATTGCTTTACATATGAAATGTTTTGGATCTTTACTTATTCAGTCATTTACTCATGGTTTCATATTTTTCCCAGTAGTGGTCTCATGCCAACTTTAGGAAACTATGTGCATTTATGGGTGAGTAGGGAAGGAAATTAGAAACAAGATGCTTGCTAGCCTTTTCTAGGTTAAAGTTTCAAATTCCTGTTCTGACTTTTAATTCTCCTAAGTGACTTGTGTAGATAGAAGTGTCTGATTTCAAGTTTTGTTAATGAAGATAAATATTATTCAAAAAAATTTTAATGAAAATATTGATAGCCATCTAACAGAGAAGATACTAGACTACTTAAAAATGAGCTCAGATACAGGGTATTATATTTATAAGTAGGAGGTCTGTATCATCCCTATGATTATGTGATTTAATAACATGGGCCCAGAATATGATATCAAGATAGTAAATTCATGTATTCATAAAGTAAGTCAGCAAATATTTTAAGTGCTCATTATATGCCAGGATCTTATATTAAAAAGAAAAAGCAGTGTATCTTAATAATATTGTTTAAGAAAAGTAGAGCGGGACTAGAAGGTAGAGAGTAGAGCTATAAAACATACCTTTTAATGCAGTCTTCCTAATGATTGCATTACTATTAAAGAGAATTGCTCATGTAAAGGAAACACGTATGTTTTTGTAGTTTAAAAAATAATGCAGTTTACTGAAGCAGATTGGAGCTTTATTCCTTGAAACTAATAAAAGAGGCTTATGGGAGTTGGGAAGAAATAAAGAGAATGACTTTACAATCATTTGTAGTTTCGCAAGTATCATTAGATGGCCTTTTTTACTCTTTTTAATGGAATATCCAGAAATCTCCACAGTAATGGGTAATTCACCTAGGAACTCATCTTCATTATTTGTGTAATTTTTATTTCCCTCAGCTTTTAGTTTCATGTACATCAAAACCACTTAAGGACTCTAAAAAGATACTAAACAGTATGCCATGTTTAGAACAGAAAGTTGTGCTGTTACGGAATTTACCATAGTGATCATCGTTTGTAAACCTAAGAAATGAATCCAGTTAATGAAAAGACCAAGCTAGAGAAATCATCATGCCTCATTGGCATACACACATACTGTCATCATGGACGTCACTTTCTGTTTTTTCCCAGATGGGCTCATTGACATACAGAGAAGTAAAGTAACTTACTAAGATTTGAACCCTGGTGCCTGATAGTATTCGTGTTCCTGATCCCTAAACTCATGTTTTGTTCATGCTCCTTCATTCTGCCTCTCAAGTATGTTTCTTTCATATTAGTGTCAATATTGTGATAACTGTCTGTTGACTTGAACAGCAATATCAAAAGCAGTAGCGTGTCCTGGAGATACTTGGGTTTATTGTGGCCCTAGCACAATAATTGCAGCTAGCAGTGGCTGCTCCATGTCAAGCTCTATATATGTATGTTATGCTATGCTCAGTACTCTGTGCATTATTTCTCTTAATCTTCAGATATAAGATGAGTACCCTTTTATTCTCAACTTGAAGAAATATAGATAGAAAAGCCAGGATTCAAACCAAAGGTAAACACTGCAGCAAATAACCTCCCCTACTTTGTTTTAAAAAATAAAAATGTGGCTCTTTTTTACTAGTTAGGCTTGTGATTTCTGACATCTGCATTATTTGACTATTCCTGATGGATTTGATACCAGTTATTTCCCTCCCATTGTATTCATGTCAGAAGTTTACAATAGAAATTATACCTCAGTAGAACCTAAGCACCATAGCTAAGTGCAGAATGGTAAGATTTATGGTGAATTGTTAGCATGCCTAAAGATGGCATTGTGTTACAGTCATTAACTGAATGAACTGACACTTTGTTGGAATTTAAAACAGGGCCTATAAGTATGTGTGTGTGTTCTGTAGAATATGCTTTTATTTGTATTAGCCAGCAAGTCAGGACCCAAAAATACAACAGGAAATCCAAATATCTGAGTAACAATGATTCTCAGAGAACCATTTACTAGAAAGATTCTCAGTAGGAGTTGAATTGCTTTTATTAGTTTATTTAAAGTGTGCACTTCCTTTTTGCTTCTGTTTTCAGCATTTGCATTTTCTTGAGAAAGTGTGAAAATCATGGAAGACTTTTTCTGACAGTTTCTTGATTCAGCAGCTCTGAGTGAGTTCCAGTAAATCCAGGGGGAAAAAAAAAAAAACTCCCACTTTGCTCCTCCTCTTTGGTATGCTTCCTGTCCCCCTCAGTCTTACCACCCCCCCGCCCCGCCCCCTCCTCTAAGAGCTGAGATCCCTGGTGTCTGCAGGCCGTTTAGGGATCTCTTTTTCCAGCCCTGTTACTCCTCTTCTCACTGCTTTGCTATTCTACACTCAAATTCTACTAAATAGGAATGCAGATGGGCAGATGGGCAGATACGCATCTAGGTTTCCCAAAATACACATTTTTCATGAAAGCTTCCCCCTTCAAGTGTGTGCCCAGAGCCAGCATATTATCTTCTCGTTATCATTCAGTTTTAATGTCTAACTGACAGATAGATGCCTGTCAGTAAAAGAAGATGGTAATGGACAGAAAATATCCCCGCGCTTAGAGAGCAAAAAAGAAAGACCCTGGATCTGGATCCCTGTCATTCCCAGAGACTCTTGCAAGCAATTGTTAGAGAAGACTTTGTAAATACCTCAGGAGGGAATACCTACAAATGGCGTAAATGTTTTCAACCTTATTAGTGAGAAGAGGGAAAAAGTGCTCTCTCATATATGTGCCTATTTTACCCACAGTGCAAATACTTGCCGAGGTGGAAGCTTGCCAGCATGTTAATGTGTCATCCTGTAGCCCTGGAGCAGGGTGTGGCCATGCCAAATGGCACCTACAGGTATCATTGAACAGGAATGGCTTCCTGATGGCTCTCAGTCAAAGTTTCAGCTGATATAAGCGCAATGACCTCAGCTAGACAGTTCAAACAGCGTAGAACTGCCAGCCTGCTTCCACATGCATGAGGTGTCTCTAAATGTCCTTAGTAAATAATATGAAAGTGGAAGTCCACAAGGGCAAGTGACACCAACTGATCTGTCTCACAATAAGCAAAAGAGGGGTTATTTTGGAATTACCAACGATTTCCTAAGGGAATATAAATGCTGAAAACTACTGTCTGCAAGGAGTATTCAGCTTTAGGAAAGACTGTCAACCTTAAAGACAGGAGTCAGACGCCAAAGCAGGTGAGGAAAACTGTGCCTGACCTTCTAGTAGGAAGGCTGCTATGAGATGGCGGGGACCATGCCTGCAACTTATTTTGTGTGCCTTTAACTCAAAGTACAGTTTTCTATACTAAAAAAGGTTCAGTTGTGAAGGGGCAAGTTAACTTTTTTAAAATTTTAATAAAGACAGGTAAACCTTTAAGAATAATAAAAACAAAAATAAAAACAACCCAGTTACTATAGAGTGTAACTAAGACACCAGTTCCTTACTTTGAAAGTTGGCAATCAAAGAAAATAATTAGGCAGTTATCATACCTTTTTTTTTATGCAAGTTATGTTTCAGTATAACCATACTGTACTTGTTGATGAAAGAAAGTTCTTTATGTAAGAACTCCATCCCAAGGTAGAAGTGAGGTTAGAATTATAACAGCAAAATTTTGTGAACCCCATTTGAAATAATTGATTCACACAACTGTCATTAATGTATACAGTCTTCAGAACAGTAGAAGTAGGGTGGGGTTTTTTTTTTTTGGTTTTTTTTTTTTAAGATTTTATTTATTCATACAAGAACTGGGGTACAGGCCAGAGGTGGGGTGAGAGGATTCACCAGAGACAGAGTGGGGAGCAGAATAGGCAGATGGACTGAAATACACTGCTGAGGGGAGCAGCAGGTGAGGCAGAGAGGTCTGCTGCATCATGTGGATCCCCTCCCTGGCCAGGGATTGAACCTGTACTTCAGTGGCTGCAGAAGCTCCACAGTGCATTGCTCAACACCTTGCGCCACCAGGGAGGCCTGAGTGCTTTTTTTTAATTGTATTTTGTTTTTATTGAGGTAACATTAATTTACAACACTATATATGTTTTAAAGAAATAAGTTCACATCTTTTCAAATATGTAGTATCACACTACACCCACTACCAAAGCACTCATAGTCCTCTACCACAGTTCATCGGGCCCCTCCAGTTTAGTTCTCCATCCTTCCTCTCCCCCTCTGGTAGCCCCAATTCTACAGTCAATCTTCTAGAATTTGTTTTGGTTTACTTGTGTCTATTCCTTTGTTTTTGTTTCTTTATAGTCCACATATGAGTAAAATTATCCTATATTTATCTTTCTTTCTGATTTATTTTGTTCAGCATTATCCCCTCCAGTTCCTTCCATGTTGTAGTAGACCGTTAGAAGTATTGATGAGGAACTTACCAATGAATGAATCCGGCTTCCATCACTAAACCCACTTAAAGTGAAAGCGCAACTACACATTAGGTGCATTCTAATGGGATGCAGTGAGGAGTACTCAGAACCACCTGTGAGGTAGCATTGCCTCAGAATCTCACTTGAACTTAATCAAGCCAACACACAGGTTTCCAGTAATACAAGGGAAAGAGGGACATGTTAAATGATACCACAAGAAAACAAATTAAGAATTTGGCTGTTGGGACAGGGCTCCCAACAGGGCATGGTGGAAGAAGGCAGGCAGCTGTGTGCAAGTGAGAGAGACTTAAGGGACATAACATCGAAATCCTATATCTTATTGGGATTGTTTAAACAAAAAGATTTTTCCAATAAAAGGAAAAAAATCTAATATGACTGGGTATCAACTGGTAACAAGGAATTTATTAGGTGTGGTAATGATTTTGTGGTTGTATTAGAAATGTCTATATTTTTAGAAATTGATGGTGAAGTATGTAGCGGTAAAATGATATAATGTCTTGGATTTGCTTAAAAGTCTTAATAGTATGGAAGGAAGATAGAAAGGTAGGAGGAAAAGGAGGTTGAAGAGAAAAGAAAAAAGTATGGCAAAATCTTGATTGTTAGATTGGGATGAAAGAGTATGTTGGGTTTACTATAGTATTCTTTCTATTTTATTTGAAATTGTTCATGATAAAAATATTAAAGAAAAGAATAAAGAAAATCATACCATCTCTCAAGATTTCATTGGTGGTATAACTGAAAAAAATTCATCTGTTGGGTTTTTATTTTTTAAAGATAGTCTATTTTTTTTAAGATTTATTTACTTATGCATACAAGAGCTGGGGTATAGGCCAGAGTTGCGGGAGGTGAGAGGATTCACCAAAGTCAGAATGGGGAGCAGACCAGGCAGATCCACTGAAACACACTGCTGAGGGGAGCAGCAGGCAAGGCAGGAGAGGTCTGCCACACCAAGTGGATCTCCTCCCTGGCCAGGAATTAAACTTGGCGCTGCTTTGCAGCAGCAAGTGCTCAACCCGCTGCACCACCATAGAAGCCCATAGTCTTTATTTTTAAAAAGAAATCTAGTTTTCAAACCAAAAAAACCATTAGAAATCTGACTATACAAATGAGGCTAGGGGAGCAAAGAGGAAAGACCATCTAATAGAGTAGGGTACATTATGATGAAGGGTTACTGGTGCTTTGGTGGTAGGCATGGTGTGGTAAAACACATATAATATCCTGAAACACTGTGTTGTAAACCAAGGTTACCTCAATAAAATAATTTTTTAAGATGTTATAAAAATAAACTACTTTTGTTGTATTTTCTTTGGCTAGAGGCTAGAAAAAATTCCATTGCTTAATCAAGCAATTGCAGGAGAATTTGGGAAACAAATAGTCTCCACTGTGAAAGTGAATGCTGATCTTAGCTGGAATAACTTGCTTTCTTCAGCATCTGCAGTGCCTGGTCTCCAGGGACTTATCTGGCTACATGTGTTTTTCACATTTATTAGTGAAATTGGAGATTCAAGAATAAAATACTTTCCTCAGGAACATTGTGTTAATTTGTGACACTCTAGAGATATTTTGGCCCATAAAACAAATGAATGAGCTCCATGGGGGTATAACTGCTATTTTCACCCTAGAAGGCAGTAAAGACCCACTGTATTTATTAAGCACTTAGAGAATGGGAAATGAATAGTGCTATGAAAATAGAAAAATACTCTTATACCATTGCTATTAATGGTATAATTTTTTTATCTGTATTAAATGAAAATACTATCAATTGATAATTTAAAAGTAAAGGTAGACTTCTGTATGATATTTGATTTTGTCTTGAATAGTAATTTAATTCAGTATCAATATTGTTATTTTTGTTTCTAGCAAATAAACTGAATCAGGTTAAGCAAACTTAACTTGTTTTTAGCAGGGCTGATATACAAAGAAATAGACTAGATATGTGATTCAGAATCTTCTTTGTGAGTGGCTGAGGGGCCTAAGGGGGTGTTTTGGTGAGAAGACCGCCCTTTGTGTAAGCTGATGCTCTGGGACATTTCTAACAGGCTTTAAAATCTCACCACCTTTGCAGCTCAGGGAGAGAGCTGGCTGCTTCTCAGGCTAAAACACACCAGAGGAACCCAGCGCTCTACCAAGTGGGGCCTGTGTAGGATGCAGGGACTGACTCAAATACCAGAATCAAGATATCTGTTAAGTTGGTATAGGCAGTCCAGAGGAGCAGTGCAGGAGCAAGATACGATTCAGATTAGAAAAAACAAGGCCTCAGAGGTTCCTTTGAAGAAGTTTGTAAGTGCTTTACATTGAGTAAGTACTTGGCATTGTGGTAAGTAGGAAGTAAGAAAGAGACCTCATTCTTCACCAATTTCATGGTCCACAAGAATCCAGGATATACATCTGTGACGAGATTAAAGATAACATGATCTCAGGTAATTTGGTCTTTAGCTAAGTGTTGGTATTTTTTTGTGCTTGCTTGTGTTTTGATAATTTAAGAAGACCAGACACATTTTAGGGATCCAATGAAAATATCTCGGAGGTTTTTTTATGTACATATGAGTGTGTGCATAGTGAAAGTACAGGGAGCAGAGTCTAAGAACAGAAGAGTTATTCCAGGGATGTTTCTGTGCTTTTTAACTGTGTTTCTACAAGACTGTCTAAGCAGATGTTAACAGTTCTGCCTCCAATAGATGTTTGCTTGAAAAGAAATACTGGTGACCAAGAAGACCACAGAGGGGGGTGGACCTGAAGGTTGGATCTGGAAGGGCCTCTTTTCCCCACCTTGCTCCCTGATTTTGTGAGATAATCATGCTGCACTGTAGTCTTAAGTTTGCCCATCACCAAGTGCCCTCCACCTGCCCTAGGTCCTCAGTGTCAGAGAACAGTGCCCTGTAACTTTTCCATTGGTAAGTGCTCAGTAGGAGTTCAAAGCCAGTATTCCCCTGATCTAAAATGAGGGCTCTGGCATCTCTCCTCCAGAAGACTGGCATCTCTCCCAGAGGACTCCTGAATCAAAAGCCAAATAAGTACAAAGGCAATGCAGAAACACACAGAGACTCTGGTCTCTAGACCATATGGGAAAGAACAAGTGGGCTTTGGAGGACTTTTAGTAATATGAGCAGATGATATGGTATCCATCTGTAATGCCAAAGACAGGGCTGAACTATTTACAATAGCTAAGATATGGAAATAACCTAAATGCCTAAAAACAGATGACTGGATGTAGAAGATGTAGTATATATACACAATGGAATACTAGTCAGCAATCAAAAAAGATAAACTCATGCCATGTGCAGCAACATGGATGGAGCTGGAGGGAGTTATGCTCAGTGAAATAGGCCAGATGGAAAAGAAAAATAGTGATAGTTTCACTTATAGGTAGAATGTAGGGGAACCCAAATTAGGGATAAAAGGAAAAAAAGAAAAGACTAAAATAGACATTCAACAGGGATGGGAAGGAAGAGGTATTGAAACAGACGCAGGAAGAGCACAAGAGACTGTAGTGATGGTTCTTGGGTGACTTGGTGGTGGGGACTACACCCAAGAGGAGAAAGCAAACTGTATAAAAATGAATAATGATGTAAAAAATATATAAAAATAAATTGAAAAACAAAGGAGGGCTGAAAAGCAAAGTACAGGGCACTTTAGTCCCTGCTCTGCATTTGCCTTACCATTCCTTGGTAAAGTGATCAACTTTCCATTTACCCTTGTGTGTAAAAGGAGTATAATGTAACCAAATGTCTCCTGGGACCTCATGATTCTGTAAACATTGCAGTGAGACCTACACACACATGCTCCCCTCCAATCCCAGCAGAAAGAAGCACTTGAACTGTTCTTCTGTGAAAGGACATAACTTCAAGCTCCTCATGGTGAAATGCAGGAGGGGAAAATCCCAAGAAACCCTGGCTTAAAATAAGCCCTGGTAGCTGGCTTATTCTAGGGTGCAGGAGGCTGGGCTGGAGTTAAGAACTGGCACATCTGTACCGATAGTACTGAATTGTTTGTGTAGAAGAGGGTGAAGTACAATTTGGAGTGAACCCCATATCAACTTCCATTTAATGGTGAATGCTAGGAACTTCCAGTTGGGTCCTAGAAGAAAGTGTGTATTACCCTATCTGAACAAATCAGCAACTTCCGGTTCCAAGAGCTAAAAGCTCTCATTTGTAACTGATGTGTTTTCCTCCTGTGTGATCAGATATCTGGGCAGCATTGCCATACCCTCTACCCCTTTGCTTAGTGCTAGACAGGCACCTATTTGGTACTGGACAGACTGGGTATCATTTGAGAATACATTTTCATTTTTCATCTCCAAGTAATGTCCCATGAATATCTCATCCTATTATGCCTGCTGCCCTCTATCTGTTTAAACTTGGAGCTTAAACTTTTCTGATGTGCCCTGATTGTGCTCAAGCCCCCAGAACTCATCTGTGTGGCTGCTCTTGGCCTGCTCCCCAGCTCAGCAGGGCTCCATGCTCAGGAGCCAGTTGTTGTTTACAAGTGTAATTCAGCTATTGCAATAGTGCCTTTGAACATGCAGGGTTGTTGTGGGGCTTTTAATTGCCATTTTCATCTATATAATTAAAATTAAATGAAAAAAATGGCTAACCTCCAAAATTTGAATTAATTTCTTGAAGTACTTCTTGAGGGGAAAAATATGTATAAGTACGATAATTGTTACTTGACTTGCCTTCAGCAGAACTAGAGGATTTTTACCTGGTTGAAGAAGAAATATAGTAATTTTAAGTGAAAAAAAAAAAAAATGGCCCAGTACTTCCCATGACTTAGAAATAAGATGAATGAGAAATGATAAACAGCTGTGGATATAACGTCCAAGTAGTATACTGGGAATGTCTTAAGTTCTCCCCAACCAACTTGCCTTATGCTAGTCTCTTTGTTTCCCTTGCTTCACTGTTGGTGTTTACACATTCCTTAACAAAATGCTGTTACCCTTCAAATCAAAACCTCCTTCATGCTCCAAAATAGACATTTCACCTGCTTACACTGCTCTGTAAGTATGACAGAATAATGAGGAAAAAAAAAAAGGAAAAGTTTGATTGTGTTTTTAATTCACTGGGCTAGCAGTGTTACACTCTACAGACTCATCAAGTGCCTGATGGACATGTTTATAAAGAGTTGGTGGGACACTTTATTTGGAATGACAAACTCTCTGCTCCACATAATGAGGTCAGTGAAGCATCCAAAAAAGAAATGTATAATTTGGTAGCGTGGGTCTGTAAGCACAGCCCTGCTGTGGCTATTTAAGTTTAATGAAGCAGCTACTTCGCTGCTACACATTCTTCTGAATAGCCTCCTTGGCATGTTTTTGAAAATTTAAATGTTGCTGGTAATCATGTCCCAGCAATCTCCTTGGAGAGCCTTTGTGTCTTGCTCTCAGAAGAAATCAGTCATTTTTACATATTAATGGTTTTGAAATTAGTCATTTGCTCCATTCTCTTTGGAAAGGAAGGTCAGTGTGTGATTTCCTGGCTGCCTTCATTTCTCTGAGCATTCGGGATACTGTAAGTCAGGTCATCAGCCATGCGGTACACTGTCTCGTTATGACATGCCTGAGAAGCCAGGGAAATGTTCTATCAAAGAGCATTCATATTCTAAGGTGGTTCTTAGAATTCAAATCCAAAAATCTAACTCAGAGGAGAAAGTTCCTGGACAGGTCATTAATGGTATTTTTTCCCATTTCAGTCACCTTTATCTCCCACTCACTGGTCTCATTAGGAAAAGCCTTGCTTGCTGAGTGTGCCTGGGAGATCCTTTTTGAAGAGATCCTTTTGAAGCAGATTTCACATAAGTAAAATCAATATCAGGCTTCCAGAGCCTGCATCAGTGTTAGTGATGCACACCTGTGTGGGAGCAGAGGGACACTCGTCCCTAGTTGGATAGGTTCATTCCCCCAAATTTAGGGCTTGAGGTGTTTTCCTCTGAATTACCAAGGGTATGTATGGTCATTTCTTCTTGGCTCTGCAGTCTGGAGAGACCTTGAGGAGCAGTTTGGTGGACTTTACTTTTCCTTGCAATTTAAAGTGGGACTTGAAACGGCTAGACTGTACCACCAGAAACTTCCTAGGGATACCTAGTAAATTCTCAAAAAGTATTTCATGTTTGAATAAATGAAAGAGTGGGGTTTTTTGCTTGTTTTTTGGTGGGTTGTTTTGTTTTTTAATTTTTGTTTGTTTTAGTTTTCTCTGTTCAATGGTTTTGTTTATGAGGTAGCACAGGATCCTCTCAGGACATACTACCACCTGAGAGGCCTACCTCTTAATATCTCTGAAATGTACATTAAGTCTGAATTTAAAGGGCCAATTGTACTCCAGACTGCCCCTCCAAACTTGGACCACAGAGGCCCACATGACCAAGTCAGTGCTAGCCAGTACAGTAATCTTGTGCTCTTGTTTTCTTTTTTTTTAAAGGTTTATTTATGCATACAAAAGCTGGGGTACAGACCATAGTCGCAGGAGGTAAGAGGATATACCAGAGACAGAGTGGGGAGCAGAACAGGCAGATCCACTGAAATACATTGCTGAGGGGAGCAGCGGGCGAGGCAGGAGAGGTCTACTGTGCCATGTGGGTCCCCTCCCTGGCCAAGGATCTAACTGACGCTGCTGTGCCGTGGATGCTTCACAGGTGCCCAGCCCACTGTGCCACCAGGGAGGCCCTTGTTTTCATTTCTTAAATAAACCTTCAGGTAACTTTTATACCCAAACAGAGATGCCAGAATAAAAGTTTCCTACCCAAAAGAGCCTTATCATCCTAAATCTAAGAGGTTAACATTGACGTGGTACTGAAATAACATTTCTGATAGAACTTGGGAGTGGCTATTTTTTTGTTGTGTTTAATACATGCTGTATGAGCTAAAGTAGTGGTAACTGCTGTAAAAAATAGAGTCAAGTGTCTCAAGCATATCAATTTTTCATCATACATCTTTGTTAAACATTCTTATGGACAAATGAAACCTGTGTTTGGTGCTAGGGAGAATGTTGAATGAGTTGGCACACAGCCCAGACAGTTGAAATGGTACCATGTCTTGGTCCAAGTGTGATCCAAAAGATGCAGCATGATTGAAGTTGAGGTGCCCCAAGGGAAGACAGTTTATGAAGACAGAAACAAGATACAGACCAGCTCAGAAAAAGAACAAGAATTAAGGTTAACAGTGTGGGCCTCCCTGGTGGCACAAAGAGTTGAGCACGGCACTGTGGAGCTTCCGCAGCCACTGCAGCTTAAGTTCGATCCCAGGCCAGGGAAGGGACCCACATGGCACAGCAGACCTCTCCTGCCTCACCCGCTGCTTCCCTCAGCAGTGTATTTCAGCCCATCAGCCTGTTCTACTCCCCACTCTGTCTCTGGTGAATCCTCTCACCCCCTCCTCTGGCCTGTACCCCAGCTCTTGTATGCATAAATAAATAAATAAAATATTTTTTAAAATCAATTAATTAAATCTTAAAATAAATTTTTTTTAAAAAAACAAGGTTAGCAGTAATAAAATGTGACCTTTTGTGCATGGGTCCTTCTAACTAACAAAGGATGTTCACATGTATTATCTTATTTTAGGACTCAGGAAGTGATTCAGGAAACATTAATGCCCTGATTTCAAATATGTTGGAAATCTCAACTAAGTCTGAGAGACTGAGTGATTTACCCTGGTGAATGGTGAGCCAAGACATAGACTTGGATGTCCGTACTGTTTCTGAGAATGGAACCTTCCCATAACTTTGTGATCCTCTTGGAGGTTCAGGGCACTGCCAAGGCAAGAAGACCGCAGAAGTGACCAGATCTTTCTTCCCTTCCCTACCCTGCCCCCATCCTCTGGAAACAACCCCCTGATGCCAGCCATGTTCCCATGGCAATCACTTACCAATGGTGCCTGTTCAGACAACAAATAACTGCAGCCTGGTAGGATGCTTGCTTTTGTAAAATCTGTTCTCTGTTTTAAGGGGGTCACAGTTTAACAACTGGCCTTTTTATCTTAACAATTGTCTAATCAGACTTTCATTTATCTAGCCACTCCCTCCTTTTTTACTGTCTCCCTCTTGTCCACCTTTTTCCACTCTTTCCACTGTGTGCAGCTGAATTTAACCATGTTTATTCTCAGTCTGAGAAAGACATTACATAAAGTGACAAGCCTAACCAAAGATGAACCTAACCTACTGGTGCAATTTGAAGTTTTTAGTTTACACAGACGTATTTCCCTCCCAGCATTGTGTTTTAGTCTGGAGAAATCCTAAGAAAGCAGAATTTTTGGGATTAGGAAGATACTTTCACACAAAGCAGTGGCATTGGTAAGAAAGCAGTTGAATGGTGCTTGAAATTTTGCTGAAAAACCAGTGGGAGACTACTGCTAGGCTGTAAACCGGCAGTTCAGTTCTTTATAGCATCCCCAGCAACAGCCTGCTGTTTTCTCAGGTGACTCTGAACAGGACAGGGAAATGCTGTGGCCGTTTGTCATTGACCCATCTGGAACATGTGCATGCCAATTGGGGCATGCAGCCTGAAGCAGCCCACTCCTGCCACATGACTTCATCTACACCTCTTGGCTTCCTTTTGTCTAAGACTAGAGAAATGTGCTCCCTTCTCTACTCCTTCACCTGAGTGGATAATGAGATCTGCCCTTCCAGGGCTACAACCAATTCAGCCCTCTCCACCATGTACAGAGATGCCTGTGCTCCATGTAATCACTTCCATCCCGTTTTCTTTTTTTTTTTTTTTGAAGTCTAACATCTTTGGCATCTTAACTTAATTTTTTTTAATTTATATATATTTGACATCAATTGTAATCCCCATGTATCCCCCATCACCGTATCACCAGTGCACATCACCTCAGTCCCCCGTGCTCCCATCTGTCCTCAACCCTCCCCCTCCCCTCCCCCCTCCCCACCAAGTGTCCCCAATTTGTCCTTGTCTTTTCACTTTTGGTTTTTGTGTCTTTATTGTTATTATTATTATTATTATTATTATTATTATTATTATTCTGATTCCTTTCCTTGATCCTTATTTGGTTCCCTTATATTCCTCCTAGGGGAGGAACCATCTGGTATTTTTCTTTTGTCTTCTGACTTATTTCGCTGAGCATAATCCCTTCCAGTTCCATCCGTGTTCCTATGAATGCGTCTAGTTTTTCTTTTTTGATTGCTGAGTAGTATTCCATCATGTATGTGTACCACAGCTTCCCAATCCACTCATCTGTTTTTGGGCATTTAGGTTGTTTCCAGGTCTTACCTATTGTAAAGAGTGCTGCTATAAACATAGGGGTGCAAGTATTCTTTTGAATCAGTGCATTTGTGTCTTTTGGGTATATTCCTAAGAGTGGGATTGCTGGATCATATGAAAGTTCCATTCTTAGTAGATTGAGGACTTCCATCCCATTTTCAATTCAAGACCTACTCTTTTGGGAATATCAGAACTCATCATGGAGATGGCAGTATTGAATTTCAAGGTTGTTTTCTTGTGCTGGTCAGTGGGTATGCTGGTGTGCTCTACAATGTGTACTAGACTAGGATATGTCAGTCAGATACTAAGTTGGGTGCAGAGTTACATAGAGACAGCTCAAGAGAAATAGCCAGTGCCTGCTTGTAGGAAAAGCAGAGTAAAAGTGCCTTTTGTTCCTTTATGCTCAACTCTCTGTTGATACTCATTGTGAATGGAATTAAGTTTTCAGATAGCCAATAATATCCCTTTTGCCTTTGAGAAATAAAGCATATCATTTGAAAATGGAATTGAAGATATAAAATGGCATTAAAGGAAACTCTACTTCTAGAATTGCCTTAAGGACATTTTACTGCATATTTAGGATATACACTTAGAATTACTTCCTTTGAAGAGGACTTAATCTAGATTACAAGTTTATGAATTAAGGGACATTATGTGCCTGAGTAGACAGTCCTTTTGCTAAGGGCAGCCTAACTATTGACAACCCTGCTTTCATCTTTATACTCTGTGTACCCTTTCCCGCCTCCTTCCAGTTCCATCAAGTATAGGGAGGGAACATTTGGCCTTCTGAGTTGGAGTTATGCATAACCCAAAAATAGACTCTCAGAGTGCACCCAGACATAATGATTCCATGCTGCAAGAAGGTCACCGTGTCTGCTTTTCCTGCCAAGACACCCCTAGCTCTTAATCTATGGCTGCCTTGTGAAGCAAGAGAGAGAGCTGTGCCAGGAAGTTACACTTTATGACTATGAGGCATTATGAGAATTTGAAATCATGTCAATGAGGTTTTATAAAGGCAGGCTAGGGGAGGGGGAACTATTAGTCACAGTTACAGAAGACAGCCTTTGAACATCCTTTTGTTCTATGGCCAGAAATTTACCATAATTCAACTTTAAAAGAAAAAAATCTACTTGGTCCCAGCTAGAATTCAACCTTGTCTTGTCAACCCAACCCAAAATTAAAAAAACATTCACCAAAGAATTTATAGTGGTGATATTGTGATAAGGTTTATTGTTTTCTTTGTGCTTTTTTTGTACTTTTTATAACAGATATTCTTGCCTTGGATTATAAAAAAAATTTCAACAAATCTTATATAAAGAGCAAAACTGTATTATTTGACTGCCTTCCTGAATGCTCAGTAGCTAGTATCACTAGCTTTGTGACTGCCCTCCCATTAGGTTTCAGACCAGAAGTGCTATCTGCAGTTCTCTCCCCACTGCCAGTTTCCAAAGCGCTCCTGGGAGAGGGTAGACCCCAGATCCTGATAAGACTTGCAGCAGCAGCCAAGGAGGACAGGAAAGGAAGCCCACTGGAGTTCAGCCAGCCAGACACCTCAGTGCAAAGAAAGGATTCCATTCACATCCAATTGTCTCAGACAGGCAGGCCTGCTTGACATGTGCTTGTGGGGAGGGACAGTGTCAGCTCAAGTTCATCTGGAAACACTGCTTCCTTGTGCTGACAACATCCACTTGGTGGCATTTTCGTGGATGTTGGGGAGATCCTGTTTTCCAGACCTGTAGGAGTCAACTTAAGTGTAACAAGTAGAGACATATCTGGGAGAAAATAACCCCTTGAGGAATTCCAAAAATCCTCTTGGGGTTGGGAAGGATTTATTTAGATTTAGGGCCTTGACCACCCAGACCGGTTATTGATGTGAACTCAGCCTGCCACCAATCCTGCTGCCTGCTACCGAGCTTGGACTGGGTGGAAACAGCCTATAAGGACCATGTAACTGTATCGTCTCACCTTTAGACATAAATAACCCTTCCTGCAAGTTTCTGTAAAGCCTCTACTTCTTACATACCACATACAAACTATTATTGGATGCAGCTGGGTTCCTCACTTTAGTGGGTCTGAATGGTTTGAATTTGACATCACGGTCTGATCCTGGGCCACACAGATTAGGGACAAAATTCCTTGTGGTGTGTATGGTAGATTATGGCTCAAGGAGGTAATCCAAAAAAGAATGTTGTGGGTTTTTTTTAAGATTTATGTTTCTTTATTTATATATAGAAGAACTGGGGTGTAGGCCAGATGTGCAGGGGTTGAGAGGATTCACTAGAGACAGAGTAGATCTAATGAAATACACTGCTGAGGGGAGCAGGGCATGAGACAGGAGAGGTCTGCTGCACCATGTGGGTCAGCTCCCTGGCCAGGGATGGACCTCTTGTCTCAGTGGGTGATGATAATTTGATAGCGCTGAAACTTTAACCCCTGCGCCACCAGGGAGGCCCTGGATTATTTTCAGTAGATGGTAGAGAGCTCATTTATCAGTTCTCTGTTCTCCTGTGTGTTCCCCTTATGATGCAGTGTCCCTGGTAGTAAACAAACTCCTCTATGTAGTAAACAAACAAACAAAAAATTTTAAATGTATTTATTGTGGTATCCATTAGAAAAAAGGTAACAGTCTCCTCAAACTCATCATTTCATGGGTAACTTTAAGGCTAAAATCGTGTTGTTGTTGTTTTGTTTTGTTTTTTGAAAACAAAAAAGTTATAAAAGTGGTACATGAGTTGAATGACTCATTTTTCACCAAATATGGTTCTAGAAGGGGCTGCCTGATCAAATTCTTTCTCTCTCTTTTTAATCTAATATGTCCAAGGGAAACTGCACAAAGAAAAAAAATGCTTGTAAGTAAAAAAAATATTTGGGAATGGTTTAACAATGATTCTAGAAACTTCAGAGTATCAACAAAAACTTACTGCTTCTCTGGCCCAGAGCAGAACTGCTTATTTTGCCTTGAGATTTGACTTCAGCTCTCAAATTATGTACATTAACATGATTGCCGTGTTGTTGAGAACTACATCCACTTTTTTTGTGGCCTCTGTGTGTGTGTATGTGTGTATGTGTCTGTGTAACAAGATTGTGCACCACTTCTAAGCTAGCCATTGTTTATATTAAATAATGACATGATGATGTTGGTGGTCTGTAATTCTCCATTTTCTGTTAACCGTGCAGCCCAAGTAAAACTGTTTTCTGATCTCTCTTAGATGGAAATCCTGTAGAATGTGGAAGCCATTAGCAGAGTAATTGCTGTCGGTTACCATGACAACCAGCCGCTGCAGTCACCTGCCTGAAGTGCTGCCAGACTGCACCAGCTCAGCTGCGCCCGTGGTGAAGACCGTGGAGGATTGTGGCAGCCTAGTGAATGGGCAGCCACAGTATGTCATGCAAGTTTCAGCCAAGGACGGGCAACTGCTGTCAACAGTAGTGCGGACTCTTGCCACCCAGAGGTAGTACCACAGTTTAAATAAATGAATCCATAATTGATCAGAGGAACTCTTTGTCAGGTGGAAAATGCTAAAGGGAATGTAATTAGTGCTCAAGTCTTTGTGTCAGGTGAGAAGAAGTCTTGAGAAAAAAGGACTACACAAGTTCTGTCATCGCTGTTTCTATAGCAATGGGGTACAAAGCTAAAATTCACATTGTCAAGTTTTCCTCTTAAAGTCACACTTGCCAAGAGTCAGGCAGGAAAGGATTCCACAAGAATCAGCGTCCACTTACTTTACATTTGTTATTTTGACATTGCTACAGTAATTACCCTCTTGTTGTCTCCATGGTGCTAACAAAGTTAGCCCTTTGTTAAACAGAATGAAGGAGGGCCCCGATTTCAGGTGACTGAGCCAAAGTAATTGGATTTTCTGGGGAAAACTTTTCAAATGCGTTCCTGGTGTGATTGTTTAATGGGAAGGAACCCTGTTTAGGGCTACTTTCTAAGCGAGTCTCTTCTCTGGCACATCCCCATTTAAGGGCCTCTGCTTTGAACTCCTCACATTTGTTACCCATGAGTCCCTACCCATGATCCTTCACACACATTCAATCCTATGAAGTATAATTGCTAAAAACCCTAAAACTTGTCTTTCCTGAGTCATGAACCAAAACAATGCTGAAGGATCTAAGCAGCCCAGAGCCAACTTAACTAGGCCAGTGCTTTTTTACTGGATGTCTCCTCTTGCATGGTTGCTGCCCAGTGGCACATTGAAAGCTACAGACTGTCCAACCAATAGGTGCACCTTGGCTTCTTTAGTTTTCTTTCAGAATGGGTAAGTAGGAGTTTGATCTTTAGATATAAAAGTATATCAACATTGCACTTACCCACTGATGTCAGTGGTGAAACTCTGGCCTTGAAATTTTGAATCAGTCACTCACACCGCAGTCTGAACAATTCAGACACCCAGCCCAGTGTAGGAACAGGCCCACAGATCTCTACATACTACCTGTGGGAGACCTGCTGGTGGCACCACAGCACTTTCTGTTGCCCCTCAGCTTGAATGTAGTGGCCATCATACTTGTACTTATGTTGTAAACATGGTCCATGTCCCTTGCATTTTCATTCTGTGCAGCCATTACAAAGGAAAGGAATAAGGGGGGGAAAGCATACATATTTTCCCCACATATCTAAGAGCTTCTCACCAATGGTTAGGACTCAAAATATGATAAGGTCATGCAAGTTATTGCTCTTTGGAACTGAGATGGATAAACTACATTTATACCCATCACCCTTAAGACATCACACATCTTGTTTGATTAGGAAGAATAGGCTGCAAAGCTGAAATAACTGAACCTGCACTGCTGTGTGTGTGTGTTTGTATGAGTGGTGTTACTATGTTTTCTCCTACCACTCAGTAATATAAACTAGGTTTCAGAGTTTTGCATGCTTATGACTCATGAATTAAGGAGGCCAAGAATAATAAGAGAACACAACCTACTCTTCGAACTTTTATTCCCTTCCCTGAGCACGTGTGGGAAGGAAATCCTTTCCTGGTCTAATCCTCTTTAAGCCCTTAGTCATCCCCAGAAAAACTTTGGAAAGTAGCACTGTTTCCAGGGCTTTTTACTTTTGGATCAATGCTGGCTGGTATCAGTGAAAGGAATAGACCTGGGTCACTGTCATCTTTGGGAAACATGGAGAGAGTTTGGCCCTTGGGTTCACACATACAACAGTGGCATGTTGTAAATTTGTGTTCCCTGGAGAACAGCTGGAGCAATATGTCCATGAAGAGGAAGGCCTTCTCATAGAACACAGTATCCACTAAGAAGTGGTACATCTTCTATTGGACACTGACTCTTTGTGACAAAGACCATGTTATTTGATTCTCTGTGACCTGAGTCTTTTCACAAATGAAAACAGTTACCATAACCAGACACGTGTTATCTGCTGGTCCCTATTCTAAGCTTCTAATATGGACACCTTTACTCATCTTCACAGGCACCACATGAGAAGGGCAACAAGCCCATTTCTGAGATCAGAAAACTAAACTATAGAATGATGACATAACTTGCCCAAAATTAGCCAGCTGGCAAGCAGCAGAGCTGAAGCTGGAGCCCAGGTTGCTGGGCTTCAGAGCCTCCTCATTGACCGCTACACTATGCACCGCATAAACTCTACAGGGTGATTTTTCCAAACTAGAAGCAGAGCTCTAGCCTGAGGTCTCCTCAATAGAGCATACTCATTACTAGCTTTAGCTTAGTGTCCTTGGTGTGCTAGAGTGCATCCTAGGAAAGCTTAGAGGACCATCCTGCCACCCAACTTTGTGGTCTGGTGTAGAATGCAGTTTTGTGTGACTGCCTCAGAGTTGGCTGCCAGTTAAATACTCCCCTCACATTCCCCCTTCCTATTGAAAGGAGAAGTGAAAAAAATCTCTGGATGTAAAATCTCCAGGTCTGGACACAAGAGAGAAATAGGTAGTTGGGTTACTTATTCTGAGATAGTTATGTGGCTTAATGGCTATAGACCCAGACTTTCTGAGTTTTAGACTTTCTGAGTTTAGATTCAGACACTGTCTGTAGTGTCCTGACCTGGTTCAAAAGACACAGTTTGTCTAGAAGATGCAACTGGTGTTATTTCAGAACAATTTCTGTTCTTAATAGTGAGGGTTGTTTTTATTTTTCAATTGGTAGTTTGTCAATAACACATTGCTTGATTCTACTCACTTTGGGCCCTGGGCCACACCTGATACTTTGATACTCTCCACCCCGTATTTCTCTGTGTTGGCAAAAGTAGATGCCTAAGGAGCCCATCACTAACCCTGTGGCTAAGTGCAAGTGTAGACGTAGGGTGTTTATTCTGAGCAACTGCCACAGAGAATGTTCCAAAGGACACAGAGCCAGAGGACCATCGGTGGTGGTGGTTTCCAGCCCAGTGTCCAGCAGGTGTCCCTCTTTCTCTTGCAGCCCCTTCAATGACCGGCCAATGTGCAGGATTTGCCACGAGGGTAGCAGTCAAGAGGACTTGCTTTCTCCGTGTGAATGTACGGGGACCTTGGGGACAATTCATCGGAGCTGCCTGGAGCACTGGCTGTCATCCTCAAATACCAGCTACTGTGAACTCTGCCACTTCAGGTTTGCAGTGGAGCGCAAACCCAGGCCTTTAGTGGAGGTCAGTAATTGGGGCACATCCTGAAAACTTAGCTCTAATGAGCAAATGATGTCTACTTTTATGCCCAGATCACAAAGCCTGTGAATTCAGTGTGTGTGTGTGTGTGTGTGTGTGTAAGCGAGAGAGAGAGAGAGAGAGAGAGAGAGAGAGAGAGAGAGAGAGAGAGAGAGAGAGAGAGAGAGAGAGAGAGAGAG
>JAGFMF010011668.1:2664194-2678181 GCA_019455555.1 Galemys pyrenaicus
AGGGAGGGAGGGAGGGACAGACCACTAGCTTACTCAGGAGCCAACGAAGATGACCTCCATGAGATAGAGACAAAAGAGTAGAAGAAATCAATGTTCAGAGAAAAGAAAATTTAGAGTCTTGATCTCCATTTTTCATCCCTGCAAAATGGAATAAAAGCAGGCTAAACACCTGTGTCTTTGCATACCATGTGCCTCCATTGACACAGCAGAGAAATAGGTAGTTGGGTTACTTATTCTGAGATAGTTATGTGGTTTAATGGCTATAGACCCGGACTTTCTGAGTTTTAGTATCTTTTTGACCTTGGGTAATTTATTTCCATTAAAGTAACAGTAATTCTCTTTCATGTTTTGCAAACCACATGATTCTTCTTTAGACCTAGGGTCTGGTATTTTAGTATCTGAGAAAATTGGAGGAAGGTCATTAGACCATTTTTTCCCTCTCTTCTACCCCTAGCTTCTATTAGTCCATTAAAAATTGAATATTGGGCCTCCCTGGTGGCGCAGCAGGTTAAGCAATGCACTATGAAGCAAACTGCAGCCACTGCAGCACGAGTTCAATCCCTGCTACCAGTCAGAGGGCGGACCCACATGGCATAGCAGACCTCTCCTGCCCCGCCTGCTACTCCCCTCAGCAGTGTGTTTCAGTCAGTCTGCCTGTTCTGCTCCCCACTCTTTCTGGTGAATCCTCTTACCTCCTGCAACTCTGGCTCTTATATGCATAAATAAATAAATCTTTTTTTAAAAATTTGAATGTTAGCATAATAAACATTCTAACATATTTGAACCAGAGCACAAAACATTGTGCCTATAACCCAAACCTGCTGATACTCTCCTCCTTATTTCAGCAGTTGATCCAGTGAAATTTTGATGTTAAAAAGAGCTAAAAATTGAGAAACCCTTCTTGGAAATTATGTAAGACAGTGTGTTAGCACTGAGGCACTAAGGTTATGCAGAGCGTTTATATACATTTCACTTGGTTTTGACCTTGAAATTTTTATCAGGACCTGTAACTAGGACCTGTCTTTGCTGTGACTTGATTGTCAAATGGCACGCAACTTACTTGACTTGCCCCTATAGACTCTATGCTTTTTTCAATACTCTGGATTAAGTGGCCTCTTTATTTAGCTATCTTACTGCCTGACAGTTACTTTCAGAAATTCATATTTGTAGAGTGCCCATCAGAGGCTTGACCCTATGCCTCAATCACTAGGATTTATATTTCAGAATTTCTCTGCAAAGAAGGAAATAGAATTAAATAATAAAAAAGATGAAGATTTCTGAAGTCAATGGCAAAATTGAAAAGGAAGCCAATTTTCCTTTCCAGAAACTTTTTGGTACATCCCCAAATTAATGTTGCAGCTTCTCCTGGGAAGTTGGCTTCCCAGAATAAGGAAACCCTGCTTTTAAATGGCCTACAGCCAACATTCTTGGCTAGTATCTCCTTAGTAAAGACAACTTTTACTTTTGCATGGTAAAAATCCCAGTGTATGTGTGCAAACTTATATCCAAGGGTGGGAGTATGGGGTGAGTGCACGTGTACATGTGGGGAATGCGCTAGTTTTTGTCAAATACCACACCCAGTGAGTCCTTTCAGTCTCACAGAGGTTTCTTTAAAGTTGCCTATGTCAGCTACAGACAGATGCTCGAATTTTAGGAAACTCGTCATTAAATAAGAGAATATGTGAGGTGCTCTGCAGGATTTAGGGTTTTGCCTACAAAAACTTCCCCCAAACTGGTCACTGGTAGTGAAATTTTCATTGCACAAATGGAATGTGACATTTTTCAGAGTTAATGATGATTGAACAAGTTGAGAGTGAAAGGCAAAACTTTGCAAGCTGGGAGGGGGCTGGCGTTTCATCATCCCATGGCAAAGTGAACTTGCTGTTTGACCACAAGTAATAAAAAGAAGTTGTCTTTGGTTTCTCAGCTGGAGGACAAATGAGAACCAGGTGCAGGTAGATTTTTAAACAGATGACATTACTAATTGACTTTTACCCTCTTACCAAAGGGCAGTTTCATTCATAGAGAGCATTGCATTTCAGTATTTTTACGTCAGGTAAACATGAATCTTTTGGTAAGTCAGCAAAACATGCCTGTTGGGTTAAACCTGTACTTTATTTCTCCTTTTAAGTCTTTTAATTGTTTTAATCATTACTTTTATTTACCAGTTGGATCTGCCTTCTCATTAAACCAAGAAATTCCATAACGTTTAACTTCAAAATCGATGTGATAAATAACAGCTCCTATTTCCAGAAGAAGCAGTTGAAAAGTCATTTATAAATTTTATTTGTCAGCATCCAGACATAAGCATTAGTTGAAATTGCTTTAATACCTTAGATTTCCACTCTTCCGTAAATTTTCTCAGTTCTTTATTCAACATAACTTTGCTTCCTCCTTAACATCACCATTTTGAAGACATTTCTCTTATCATTTCCATTCCTGCACGCTTGCTGTCAGCAGTTGGATGCTCTTTTAACAGGTCAAGAACTAGGACTCATGTCTATACAGTTACTGCTCTGTCTTTGCTAAGTCTTTATTTCTCTTCCCTACTCATAATGGTCAAATCAATGCCCTATTTTTATTTATCCCCCCGCCCCCAAAATAGGCATCATCTCCCTACTTTATCACTGGTTGGTGTGGGTCATTTTCTCTGAACTGCAGTATGGAAGATGAACTAGAGACATTTTGTATTATCTTTAGTTTCTGAAAGACTTTTATGCTTATGCACAACTACATTCTATACTTAAAATTAGTACACTGTATGATATACACTTTATGCCTTAATAAGTTGTATGTGCACACACACACAAAAGTGTACATGACTGCACATAACTAGTTACCTATCTACGTATCCGACCACACTAAATCTTTTAGTCTGTTTTAATAAGTTCATTACCAGTTTTATGCCTTAAATATTCTCTTTGCCAGTAGTTCTAAGCTAGTATAAAAAAAAGCTAGTTTCAACCCAAGAGAGCTACATTGTGATCTTCTAGTGTAGTCATATCTGGGTGAATTTTCTCCATGGTCCAGCTCATATAAATCTTATAAAGTCTGTATCTAATCAGGCAAAACTTGAAGGGATTTAAATTATACATAGCAAAAAAGGAAAAACACATACCTTTTATAGCTCTACAACTAGCACTGCTCCTCATGAAAGCTACATTTTTTTTGTTGATTATGGAAAATGTATACCCAGTGGCAATTTGTCAGGTGAATTAGCCCCAAGAATAATGACCTGGTAGAATGCAGTAAATAGACATCCACAACACATAAAGGGATTCACCGAATGACCAGTCTTGGTAGTTTTATGGTCTCCTTTGTGCTCATTTTTAGTTTTTCTCATTTCTCTCTGTAACTTGAACTCTGATACCATTATTTTATAACAAAGGGAACAATAAAAATACCATGATTTGTTCCCCAAAATGTGTGCCTTGACTCCAACCTATTGCCATGATTGCATATCTGATTGAGCAGTTTGCTAAGGAAGCCCATCTGTGTGCAAACAGCGTGCTTGCAACATCAGTTTCTGGTGATGGGAGTATCTACACTAGGCTTTCCTAAGACATGTATCAGTAACACCCACCTTGCCCAGGAAACTCATGAAGTAATAGATCAGCTCAACGATACTGAGACTAAAACAGAACAGCCAGAAAATGGTTGAAATCTGCGGGAGAGACATCCTAGGATCTGATCTTCCTTTGATCAGGGAGACATGATGATTTTTCACAGAAGTGATTAGGTTTCTGGATTCCTATTTCCTTTACACAGGCCCAGCTGATTGATAAGAATTTTATGAACAATTTAAAAGCTGTTCCCTGCGAGTCAGAGGTTTAACGAAATTGAAACTGAGAGTGTTTTCACACATATCAGTTACCGAGAATAATGGGATGTAAAGCTAGAGAAGTGAGGATTAAGGCTTTTTTCAAACTTTTTACTTGTAATTTTTTTTTTTAAGTCACTGGAGGAAAATGGTTTTAAAATGTGCCCTGGATTCAGTGTAATTCCAGTTGTACCTCAGGGAGCAGAGTTGAACTGCTATGGAGAAACTTCTTTGTACCTTGACACTTCTTTTAGACAGATTTAAGACTTCACTTAAATCCTGAGATGGATGTATCAGTTAGGTGGGGACATTGATCAACTCTGACCGTAGTGGGTTTTGTTTTGATGTTTAACATATTCATTTCAGTAAAAAGGTGAGCTTTTGGTTTCATAATATTCATTTTCATCAACAACACTTGTAGCATTGTGGTAATTAGGGAATGACACCATAAAGGATATAGACTCATTTGAGGATCTTCCTCCAAGGAAGGTGGGCAAGCTTCCCTCTTCATTCCAACTCATGAGCTGCCCTGTTACTAAGGTGACTAGTCTAGAATCACCACATGTGACAGGCAATCAAGAAACATCTGTTCAATAAATAAATGGGTGAATACAGAGCCTTTCCTTCCCCATTTGTGAGCCATATGTTGTATTTTGGGGTTATAGTTATAAATCAAAGAAGGTGACCCTTTGCCCTTACGGTCCTAGACACAGTTGGATGGGGCTCACAGAATGCAAATTAGAAACACTACTTTGGGGCACACAGGAAATGCAATGATTCTAGCAATCCTGACTCCTATCCAGTCATCAGTCCTCTGTCAAGTTCTGAAGAATGGTGGGTAACTGGTACTGTCAGGAGAAAAGGTGTGCTTCAGGGCTTGGCAAGACATGTTGGTGGCAGTTAAAGAAGTGTGGTTGGAATGGGAAAAGAATCATGCCCAGCCAGCATTTGTCAAGCTTTTGAGAATCCAAGTGCTCTGCAAACAAACCCTTCACTATAATCTTGGGGGGTAGGGTAGAAGATCATATAACCCATTTGGTAGATTAAGACGTAGGTTTACGGTGTTTATGTGGGGTCAGGATCTCTCAGTGAGGAAGAAGTCAGAAGGTCTCCCGGCACAGCATTCAGGCCTTTCTCACCTACTCCAGGTTGTGTTCTGGAGAGACAAAATGGACTAGAAGGCTTCATTCTAGCATCTGCAAAATGCAGTGTGGGAGGGAGTTAACTTAATCCACTGCAAGGTTACCGGTCCCACTCCTGTGTCCACCTGAGCTCAAGGGCAAGAAACACAAGTTCTCCCTGCTCTGTCCCATTGGGTTATTAGGTCCCTCTTTTCCAAATACAGCTGCCTGGGGCAACTTTCCCACCCCCTCCAAGCAAAGCTAAGGCCTTCAAAGACAAAGTAAGGACTTTTAGCATGAAGAACAGAGGAAATGTCAAATATCAGGAACTGGAGTACATTGAGAGATTTTATACATATTTTGTGGATAACAGAATGAAGGTCTTCCCACTGACTGAAATTTTTGTCAGTAACTTTCTAAACAGGCCTTAAGCCACTGTAGTTGCTGTTTTATAACCAACCCTGGACTGGCCACTGGGAGCCTTAGTTTCCTTGATGTCCTGGCCACCCATGGCCTGCAGTGATAATTTGAACAAGTTATTTCCCCTGTTTCTGCATTAGCTTCCACATTAGTAAAATAAGGCAGAACTCACAATCTAGTGACCTTATTAATGCACACAGCAGTGCTTGATTGAGTCAACGCTTTTTTCATTTCCAGATTTTGAATGCCTTTAGGCATTCATGCAACTTCTATGTTTCAACTGCGACTTCCAGTTTCCACAGGCCTTGCTTTCAGCTTACTCTCATCCAAGTCTCTTCATCCACATGCATTCCCTGCCAGCCATTAACATTTGAGATTCTGGAGTTGGGCGACTTCTTCCACAATTAAAAGAGTTCTCTAATATTATTGCATTTCTTTCTATCAACATCTTTCTTTCAGAGTAGTATAGACTGAACCTAATGATCTCTGTCCAATTGTCCCCACATTATAAGTGAACTGAAATGGCTGGTTCAAAATCACAAGGTAAATGAACCACTGAGCGACAGTGTGCTAGCGTGGACAGTGATAAGAATACAATGCTTCAAATATGTCGCTCTTGTTAAGTATGCCCCTGTGCTGGCCAAGCACGTCTGACTTCTGTCAAGGTCACTGAACAGCCCCCCAGCCTCTGCATGGATGTGTGGCTCCATTCTAGGTGCTAGCAGTCAAGATGGCATATCTGATGACCAGGGTCCAGCAATCCTAGACCCTGCAGTTTTCAGATTTTTCTCTTGGTTTTTTGGTAGCTAATTTGACAGTGGCTTTGTTACTTAAAGCTTAGTTACACAGAAGCTGTTTGAAGGTATCTATTAAATTCACAGCTTGCTTCATTAAAAATCACTTCATTAAAAAAGCAAGCCAACCGAGTGTTCACATGGCCATGCCAGATGGAAGTAAGCTAACTGCTTGGTGCCCTATTTCCAGCCCATCTACTGCTAGTAAAAGATTAATTTGGAGGGGAAATCCAGTATATGATAAATCCACACAGAAAGAATTGCATGACCAGGTTCTGTTATTTTACATTGTACTGATACTTGCAGTGATCCTAGGCTGAAATGCAAATTAGAAGCCATGCTCTCAAGAATACCTTTTTCAGTCCTCATAGATATCCCCTAGCTTTCCTCCAAACACCAAAAGTTCCTTCATACAACTTTCTTATTTTAATTCTGTTTTTTTAAAAAAACAAACACACAGAGGTGTTTATCACCTAGATTTAACAAATGTGAGCGTTTTGTGAAATACATACCTCTCAAAAGAACAGTCTCTAGGGGGAAAATGTACGTACTCTTCACTAATTCACCCTCAAATGCTGACAAAATTTAGGAGAAAATTTATCCGGGCTTTCCTGAACCACAGCTGGGCCAAGAGCAAGAGGGAGTAAACAAAATGAGACATAACTGTGGGAGATCCCAGGCCCTTTGAGCTAACACCACATGTGAGAACATAACGTACAGCTAGTTTTGGCCACCGAGGGATCTATTCCTCTGAAAGGCAAATAATTAGAAGTTATTATATGGGAGTGTGGAGTGGTAGCAGTGGAGGTGAATGAATCCCCAGGCAGCTGGCAGGAGAGCTTTGTAAAGACGAGTCTGACAGAGGAGCAATGAAATGTCACTGACTGGCTGCAGTTGGTAATCATCTCCATGCCCTGCTGGAATAACAAGGCACCCTTAGCTCATCGGCACTGCCCTGTGCAGGTATAAGGGCCTGGGCTCAACGGAAGGGAGAACCCAAATTGCAGAACCCCTGGTGCAGATTTGAAATGCAGAGTTATAGAATGTGCATAAAGCTACCTGCTGAGGGCTTCTGCCAGCACTCCTCTTGCCTCTGGAGTTCTAAGTATCAACACCTGACACTTTTAACTCCAAGGAAAGAATACACATTTCTAAGCAAAGAATAGTGTGAAATATTGTGAACAGTGCATGTTTATGAATAAATGCTGCCTAATGGATAATTGTATTCGGATGAGCTAAGTGAAGAGTATCTTTAGCTTGGTAGTGGACACTCAGCACTCAGTTATTCGCTGAATAATACCTGCTATACCCATTTGTGCTGAGAACTTCATTTTCCAGAGTAGGCACACATCTTGACACCATACTTCAATACAGTAGCATTAATGAGTTTCATTTTCAGTCCATCTGTTTTTATTCTGAAGATGTTCACACCTCAAAAATTTTCTTCTTCTTAAATTATTTACCCATTTCCCAGGCAAAGAGAAAATAATATATCCTATACACTTTATATGACTATCTTATTTCATTGCCTCAGGTATAACTATAACAGATACTGCCCCGTTCTGTAAATAAGGAAGCTGAGACTCTAAGATATTAAATCACCATTCAGAGATCTTAGGAACTTTCAGCCATAAGGCTAGTATATAGAAAAAGGCAGAAGAATTCAGATCTCTCTGCTCCATAGCATGTGTTTTTTCCACCATACCTGCCTGCCTCCTTTCTCACTTGAAAGTACTTTCAGTCTTTCCTTGACATGTACACATGCAAATACACAGAGAAAGAAGGACTTTTTAAGGGAATAGATGTACTTAAGAAAGGGAAAATGGGGATGGGGAAAATGATTAAAACCCTGGTTTTCTCTTAACACTCACTTTATCTATTAAATCCAGAGTTGTTAGCCAGGAGCAGGGGATCAGTTGACAGTGCTCAGGAACATGGTAGGTACATGTCATTATACATTTGTTCAAACCTATACAACACCAAGAGTGAACACCTGTGGACTTTGGGTAATAATGATGCCAGTGTAGGTCCATCAACTATAACAAATATGCCTGGAAAAATGCTGATAATGGAAAATGCTATGCATGTGAGGGACAGGAGGTATATGATAAATCTCTACCTTTTTCTTTTGCTGTAAACCTAAAACTGCTCTAAAAAATAAAGTCCATCAAAGGGAAAAAGAAAACAAGCTATGCCAGACTGAGTGCTGAGATAGTAGAATAGCATGTCTTCTCTGTGCCTCTTTATGCTGTAGTCTAGTTGAGAAACAGTTCTTAAGTACACCACCCTAGAAGAAGACAGAAAAGTCATTGTTAGTTTCCGGGGAACTTCACATACCCTTTCTTTTTTTTTTCTCTTCTCATGTATTTACTTTTTGTCTGCATTTCAGTCTTCATTTTACTGAGTTATTATGTTACCAATTTCTTCTGAGATTTCTAAGGGAGGGTTATCACTAGAAAGTCTGGTGAACTCAACATTGTGAAGGGTGAACTCAAAATTGTTAAGCGCCATTTCCCCTTCTTTCACAAACAGTTGTGAGGTTAATCACTTGTAACAAGGTTACACACACTTATGAAGTAAATTTTTTTAAAGACTGTCATCTAGATAAATCAGATTTGTAAAAATTTGTTTTGTAAAAACACTGGTTTTTCTCTTGAATTATTTGAATAACTTCTCCAATTCTTTCCTTCACTTTTTTTTTTTTTTTTCACTTTTTGACAGGTGCCACACATTTGAGGAAAGATAAGATAGACCCCATCAGGTCCCGTGACTTTAGTTTTCCTCCTCTGTTTTTCACTGATTGTATATTTCTGTGCACACCTCATCACTGCCTTCCCTCATTCTTGGATAGGGATCCTGTAAGATTGTTTTGGATAAAACTGTTGCCTTGCCATCCATTATTACAGAGTAAAAGGGACAGATTTACACTGTGATGGATATGTGAGAGGAAAGTTGTATTTGTGCTTGTGTATCATGAAAGGAGAGAGGGGGAGACTTTGAAACTTTTAGGTTAGAACACTGAAAAGCAAGCTTAATTCTTAGGTATGCTGCTTATGAAAACATAAAGATGTGTTTTTGAAGACTGAAGTCAGATTAAAAGAATAAAATGAAGTATTTTCTATTCATAATTTTATCACTGCCTTACCTCCAATGATGCTATTAGAAATAGAAAGTTGGGATAAATTGTGAGGTTCAAAATCTTTTAGGGCTCTGAGGAAAATGGCTAATATAGTATATATGAAATTCTGGCAAGTAGGAGCAGCAGAAATGTTGTAAAATAGAATTTATAGGCATTTAAGGGCATCTCTGGGAAAAATCAGTAAAAGCAGAAATTGGTAGAAGAAGGAAAATATTCACAATCTTAGAAAATAATGCAATCCCCCTTCCTAACAATTCACCTCCTTCCAAAAGCAAGCTCTTTGCATTAAAGTTAGTGGATAATGGGAGACGAGAAAGGCATGAGAGATGGAAGTAATAAAATGGCTCTAATGTTTTCCTGAACACTGGCTTATCTGCTTAAAATCTATGACTTTATTGTTGAAACCCAGAAGTCATTCATTCATCATAATATGCACATTTTCAGCTGTTTGTATGATATGCCTGTCAGATACATATTTGAAAAAAATAACTCAGTAGATGAAGATATAGCTAGCTAAAAGGAAATATCTACAAATAAGAATTCATTCAAGATACAGAGATTCTTTAGGGAAATGTATAGGACCCCTCACATTTTTTAACCAAGGTGTTTTTCTCCAGTGTCAGATTCTTTAGAAAAGCTTTATTGAGATATAATTCACATACCACACAGATCACCCATTTAAAGTGTACAATTCACTGACATTGAGGATATATTCACAGAGTTGTATAGCCATTATCACAGTCAGTTTTGAAATGTTGTCATCTTCCTAAAAGCAAACATTGCTTTTACCTCTAGTCCTCTCATCTACTGACCTAGGCAACTGCTAAAGTAGTTTGTACTTCTGTGGATTTTCCTATTCTGGACATTTCCTATAAACGGTACTCTGAAGTATGTCATCCTTTGTGGTTCTCACCATAAAGTTTGCAAGATCTAGTGTTACACCTTATAGAAAATATATATTAACCTCCCTTGCTATAATTTTCTTTATTTTTTATTTCTTCTCTGTAACCTCTTTGCTATATTATGCTGCTATCCTACTCCTACTAGTTATCCTTTACTGAGTCCTTACCCTGCTTATCCTGGCACTATAATGTTCTATATTACATTTTAGAATGAGGAGACTGGCACAGATGTGATAATGTTTTTTGGTTTTGTTGCTTTTGAGGTTTTTTTTTTTTTTTTGCCTTTTATCATTTTGCCTTTTCCCTATGGCAGTTTATTTGATAAAACTGTTCATTATTTACTTTTTCACTGTACAAAAATCACTTGTATATTAATTTTTTTATATCGTCTGCCTACATTCTTAAGTTCATCGAAGTTCAGAAAGTTGGACATAGGACAAGTTAGGGAAATGCTCTCGAACAGTGCCTTTTACTGTCAGAGATGTTTGAGATTCTGCTTACAGTTTAAATTCTCTTCCCTGATATTTACAGATATGTGTTCAATATAAATCTAAGGGGTCACCAGTCTTCTGAAGCCTCACGCTAAAGGTCAAGGATCTCTTTATCTAGAAAGATTGTTACATAAATTGCGAAGGAAAATGTTGATTTTCCAGAGGTATCTGCAGCACCCTTTAGATGTTCTAAACATAAATAGTAAGGGAAATGTCTCAATACTTCAATGTAGTACCTTCTTCTGTGAGAAGGCCATATTATACTACTGTGGGTACACTGCTGTGGAAAAGGTTTGCTTCTCTTAAAAGGAGAGCCAGTGATTCAGTGGTGCACATATACAGAACTTATTAACTAGGGTTCTACCATGGTTGGCTTACTTTTGCAATAGGGAAACAGGGAGAGAGATAGGGAAGTAGGGGGAGGCACATGTGTTAGGATTACTCGAGCTAAAGCTCTATGTGTGTCTCAGCTGGAGGAGAGCTTTCCCACAGACAGGAACTGTGTTCATGCAACTGGTTGCCCTTCTGTAAAAATGCCAGTCGTTGATGTCGTGACTTGTAATTTGAGCTGTTGTCCCTTCCCCTTCAGAATATCGTCCTGAAGACACATCCATTATATTTGTAGTAAAATAGTCTACAAACATTGAGCATAATTATGAGAGTAATCCTTAAAAATAGAAAATATTACCACCCACTCATATAATATCATGTCATATTTTTACTTTTTAGTTTGGGCTCCATACTTAATGACCAATATCCAAAAAGTCCAGGGAAGAAGTAAAAACAGATGGCTGGGTTGGCCTGAACATGAAGAGGAGAGGCTCTTTAGTCTAAACGTGAGGAAGATACAAAAGGACATGTCTGAAATCTTGAAAATCTCAAACAGCTTAGACAATGCAAGCATGGAGTGCATCATATCATCAACGTTACTCGAATGCTGGTGGGCTCCCTTTAAAATATGAGTATGGAAAATTTTGAACAAAAGTAAAGAGGACTCTTCCACAGCCACTGCATCCAAGTTTGATCCCTGACCTCTCCTGCCTTGCCTGCTGCTCCCCTCAGCAGTATATTTCAATCCATCTGCCTTTTCTGCTCCCTACTCTATCTCTGGTGGATCCTCTCACCCCCCACACCTCTGGCCTGTACGCCAGCTCTTGTATGCATAAATAAATAAAAATCTAAAAAAAAAAGAAAAGTAAAGAGGAACCACCAAACACTGCAGCTCATAAAGTTAAGCCATTACCTCAAGTGGATTTTTGAGAGATTCCAGATCCATTTGTTGCTGCGTTATGGATAGTGTTAGCAAGGTATGCCAGACCTCCTAAATATCTGGAGTCTTTTTTTGGCAGCGAAACATTGGACTGTGAAATCCAAAAATCTCTCTGTTCTCATGGTCCTTCCAGCTAGCAGAAATATACCCTTTTCTCAGGGTGTTCCCATCTAGCTTACTTTGGAAGTAGGTGTCCCTGGTGAGAGTATCTCTTTTGTCATCTATTTTACATTTGCTTTTCATTGGATGCTTTCCACCTTATTCTTGGGTAATTTTCATACAGTTTTACTATATCTGAGGAATACAGATTTTTTTTAATGTGGCTCCACTTTGAATACCTGGTTTTGAATTTGACTTCTCCATGTCTATTCCTTTAGACATCCTCCATTTATGAAAATAGGGATTTATTTTCTCTATTCATGTTGTTTATCGTATTCTCATCTTTTGTCTAATGTCCCCGTTGGGAATCTATACTTGGTACTCTGTTCTGGTAACTTTTGCCCTGATCCTGTCCCCCTGGAAGTAATTATCTAAACTGTTGGTCTCCAAAAGTAGATTGGTTGTATTAGACAACACCAGCTTTCTAGACTGGAAGGCCAGGGATCCCTTGAGAACCAAACTGAGGCAGGACTCAGGGGACTAGGAGGTGCTGTTTATATCTATGGCCAATCAGAATATATAATACAATTTCTATCTTTGGCACCATGTGTTTTATATATCAGTTTCTTCTGAAAATTTCTGCTCTTTACCATTTTTTGGTTGTTTACCTCGTCTTATGTTTCTGGCTTTACCTTGTCACATAGACCATATAATTCTGGAGCATATTTTCATATTTTGGATCACTGGTCTCCATTTTACTGTGGTCACCAATACACAATGATGATCTAAAATAATTAGAGAAATATTTCCCATTTTATTTATATTTGAAGTTGCAAATGAATCTATAAAATTGCTTTGCCATTTAATCGTGCTGTACTGCTAATCTTATCTTTGCAAACTTTGAACCATTAGTGTGAGTTTGTGTGTAGCATTTGTTTAAATAATGCAAATTACAATATCCTATATACAAATATTGTATTTATGGAACTTTATAGCCATTAATTGGCGTATTGGCCTAAGTCCTCCAGAGAGCATCACAAATCTTCAGAGTATTCTTGAATATGATGCACTCTTCAGGAAAATCACAATTGTGAATGCCAGAATAACTGCTAAGCATTTGTCAGTAGCAAAAATTACTCCACTATAGTTGATCAGAAAATTCAGGTTGAACAGTGTTTTCTAAGTTTGTATCTACTCTAGTTAAACTCATCTCATTTCTACTCAAAGTGACCCTTAGAGCTCCTTGTTAGTATAGTGGTTAGTATCCCCACCTGTCATTTTGACTCTCTGGTTTGAAAGTATTTAGCCAATATTTATCGAGCACAAATGAAATATTTTAGTAAATGTGGCTATAACTGTGTAAGGGCCAGAAAGATGCATACTAATCAAGCTTAATTGCTAGGGAGAATATACAGAATTAATCAGTAAATAAATGAAAAAAACTCAATGGCAAAAGTTATAAAGGAGAAAGTAAACAGTTGTGATTAAGAATGACTGGGGTGAGAAAAGACTTTGGTGACTTCTGAGGGCCTCTCTGAAGAAGTGACATTTGAGCCGAAAATGGCTAATGAGAAGTAGTCATGGAAGGAAGAGTTCCAGGCAAGAGGGAATAGTCATTGCAAAGGCTCAGAGGCAGGAACCTGAAGCAAGAATAAACCCTGCAGGGAGCATTGTATGAGAGGACACAGGAGCTAGATTCATAGTGCTTAAATGTTAGGCCTCTCAGCATTCTGTTGACCTGTTGATCCCTTCTCAGAATCATGTTCTTAATTACATCAGATAAAATATATAGAAATGCAGAGAAAACCAATTACCTTAAAATATAGCTATCAACATATCAAAAAAAGTAGCAACAACAAATGTTGGCGAGGATGTGGAGAAAAAGGAACTCTCTTACATTGCTGGTGGGAATGCAAGCTGGTCCAACCATT
>JAGFMF010011668.1:2678534-2697877 GCA_019455555.1 Galemys pyrenaicus
GCAAAAGAAAAATACCAGATGGTTCCTCCCCTAGGAGGAATATAAGGGAACCAAATAAGGATCAAGGAAAGGAATAAGAACAATAATAATAATAATAAAAACAAGAAAGAAACAAAAACCAAAAATGAAAAGGACAAACTGGGGACACTTGGTGGGGAGGGAAGAGGGAAAGGGTTGAGGACAGATGGGAGCATGGGGGACTGACGTGATGGTGCACTGGTGTTACAGTGATGGGGAAAACATGGGGATTACAACTGATGTCAAATATATGTAAATTTTAAAAATTTATATTAAAAATTAAAAAAATAAAGTGCATAACGTAAAATATATATATATAGCTATCAAAATAAGGTTTTTAAACCCATTTGGTGAAAGATTTAATAACTTTGTACAGTAGCAATATGCCAAGAATATCTTTAACAGTTGTAATGTGATGTGAATATCTGATTTCTTCAATGACAAAGTCACAGGTACTACTATCACCACTAGGAGTTTCTGCATAACTCAATGAATTGCTAAATTTTAGTTACAGGTTGTGAAAACAAAGGTGTGATTTTCTTTTTCCCCAGTTAAAAAATTACAAATCCCATGAATCCGATCCATGGACCCATCAGGGATGTGTGAGACACAAGGTACAGGCACCCAGGCTAATCACACATGGGTCTGTGGGCCAAGTGAGGTATTGTGCAATGGGGGAGCCTCTGGGGATTTTAAGCAAGAGAAGTGGTACAATATTCTGCTGTATAGAATCTGGAGTCTAGGATAACAGGAATACAAGGGAGAAAAAGCTATAACATGGTTCGGGTCAAAGATGAGTTTGACTTATACACAAATAATGACACTAAAGAAAGAGACATGAACATGTTCAAGATGTCTTCTAAAGAACCTACTGGTAGACTGGAGAAGGGTGGAGGAGTGAGAAAGAGAAAGATAGGAAGGTATGGACGTTGTTGACAAGGGCCACCAGGTCTTTGTATTTCCACATACTGGTGCAGGATAACCTGAGAGAGACAGCCATTAGTGGGAGAGTTGGAGCTGTGGAGATGACCTGGTGTTTCATTGTGGGTATTGTAACTGTTGAGATGTTTGAGGCGCCTCAAATGGAGAGAGCTCTAGGAAAAGCCAGATATACATGCCCGGAACTCAGTAGTTAGGCTAATGAGTTGAACCTGATGTTTTTGTTTTTTGTGTTTTTTTAAGATTTTTTTTATTTTTTATTTTATGCATACAAGGTGGGGTACAGCCAGAGTGTGGGAGGTGAGAGGATTCACCAGAGACAGAGTAGGAAGCAGAACAGGCAGATCGACCGAAGCACACTGCTGAGGGGAGCAGTGGGTGAGGCAGGAGAGCTCTGCTGTGCCATGTGGGTCCCCTCCCTGGCCGAGGATCGAGCTCGTGGTGCTGTGCAGCAGATGCTTCACAGTGCAGTGCTCAACCCACTGCACCACCAGGGAGGCCCTGAACCTGATGTTTTGAACAAAAATAGAAATGTAAGACAATTAGAGAGGGTCCTTCACGACACCACCCTCCATCCCAGAGCTCTACTGTCCTTGTTCCTTTGAAGGAGATTCCCACGTTATCCTCCCCCAAAGAGGTGAAAGAATTTGATAAAGATCACAACACATGTGAAGGAACAAAAAGAAGGGCAACTGAAAACGATGTGTCTCTGGCTCCCAAGTTCACGTACTATCCCCTGCATAGTGCTAATCTAGTGCAGAAGTGAGCAAATACTAGCATCCAGATTTTATGTAGTACAAAAAGCAAGTTGAAGGAATGAGTTGGAAGAACATTAGCCTGAAATTTCACATACTGGTGCTCCTTAACCTGTAACCTTGAACAAGTACTAACTTCACTGAAGCTTAATACCCTAATTCAAATGAGAATAATAACGTGGGGATTACAATTAATGGCAAGTATATGTAAATTTTAAAATATTTTAATAAAAAAAGAAGAAAAATAATAAAAAATAAAAAAATGAGAATAATAACACCATCTGATGTTAATAAATTCAGAAAAATTCCAGCACATAATAGGCACTTAGTACATTTTTTTGTTGTTGAACTAAAGTTGTATAATTTTTAAGTAGACATTTGATAGTTTTCTCATATTTCAAAGTAGTTTTCTTAACAAAATAAAAAAAAAAGGATAGTTACTGTAACTAAAGTAATAGAAAAGATCTTGAATAATTTATTTTCTCATGGTATTTCATGACCTATGGAAAAATAGATGATATTCCATAGTTATTTTCATCTTAGGGGAAAAAAGCATGAGCAGAATCAAACAATAGTTTTAACCTTAGAGCAACAAAAAATACGTAGACATTTCTCTAGAAACCTGAAAAATTGCAATAATTCAAGAAAGCTATGTCTAGCCTAGAAGGTTAAAAGCAGGGCAGCTGAGCATGTGATGTTCACATGCCAACAACGTTTCTCCATACCAATTAATTTAATTGCTCTAAGTAATACGTAGGTCATTTGTTCCTGGTAATTCTGGTTAGGGCTACAAACACCTTAGATGTTTATTAATCCATTTTCATTAAGCACCATCTATGTTCCCACACTGTTCTTGGTTCAAGATATACAAGAATGAATAAAAATGAATCCATTCCACCAGGACACTCTCATTGAAGTGGGGAGCAAAAAAGTAGACAAGTGAACAGAGAAACAGCATGCTTTCAAAGACTGTTTTGTGCTCTGTAGAAAACATAGGTGGGCAGTGTTTGCAAGCGCAAGGAATATTTTCAAGTACCATTTGAGTTAAGACCTAATGAAGAGGAGCTGACTGTGCAGGAATATGGCAAAGCCTGTTTATCATATAAGAATAACCTCATGTAAAGGATGGAAATGATGTAAGAGTTAATAAGAACTATGGCAGAGAAGTAGAAAGGGGTGAAGTCAGGAGGTCTTGTGGTACCAGGTAAAAACTTTGGGCTTTATTCTAATGGAGAGTTTTCAGCAAAGGAGCAGTATGATTTGATTTATGTTTTACAAGGTCACTCTGATTGTACAATCAGAGTGGAAGCAGAGAGGTGATTGCCTCCTGAGTAGGACATGACGGTGGCCCCAGAGATGGCAGCAGTAGAAATGGAGAAGAGCACACAGATTGCGGATACGTGATGAAGGGAGTATCAGTGGGGCTGCCTAAGGGGCAGATGTAGGGGGTAGAACAGAAAGGAAACAGGCTGGCTGAGCAAGTGGCTGGATGGTGCTATCATTTACTGATACGGCGAAGATTGGGAGGGAAAAAAAAAGATGTGAAGTAAGTGCTAAGTCAAGAATTCCATCTTGGGCAGATTAAGTTTGAGTTGTCTCTGAGTTATCGAAGTGGAGATGTCAACTGGACTGTTGAATATACACATTTGCAGCTTTGGAGAGAGGTGAGACTGATGATTGACATTTTAGGGTCATGAGCAAATCCTCTGTAAAGTTTCATTTGAGGTGCATTCCTTTGAGCCTAGAGCAAGCATCTCCTTAGCTCCCCTGGATTCAGAATTGCCTTCTTTGCAACCTCAGCTGTCTTGGAAATTCATTCATTGACATACTGTGGAGTTCAGGGATTTAAAGCACTGGTAGGAGCTTATTTTGGTTCTCTGCTGTTTTTCCAGTCACCTGTATGCATGGTTTTCCAGCTTCATCTTCAGCTTTAAATCATGCAAAGGACCTGTCACATATATTCTGATCATGGCTTTGCCTCTTTCACATTAAAGCTCCCCTGGCAGGCAGGACAGGTTAGTATAGGATGTTCTGGGTTTTAAGAATCACTCATCCTAAAAAAGGCAAGTACTTGGTTAATAAGTTTGCCAAGTGTCAGAATAGCTGGAGACCCTTGGGAAGAAAAATCCACGTGAGTTAGCATTGTGGGCCCAGGTGATTTTTTTTTTTTTTCTCTGCTCCCTAAATTCGTTATAGTTCTATCTGTTGATATCCCTTCTGTCGGTTTCTTTCATTCTCCTGGTGGTTTTTCATTAAGGAGATTCATGTGGAAGGTTGCAATCGATCAAGGCTGTTAGTCACTGGAGTGTAATCTGGTTCTGGTACAAACTGACCTGCACAGTGTCTATCTACCTTGGAGACTTAAGCCGATTAACTCAAACCCTGAGAGGCAGAATCTATTGTCCTGTGCCACCACACCCCCTTTACCCTTACCCATCAGCAAGGGATTTAACAAATAGACACTGTAATTGGATCTGAACCCACAGTTAACCCAGCTTGAAAGTAACCACTAGTGCCTGCCTCAGCTCAGTTGTACATTTACAGTTGCTGAATGATGCCGTGGCCCTAGTAATAGAATGCTGCTTTAATTCCCTCTGTCTTAGGTCCTACAGTGCCGATTACAATAGAGGTTTGTTTTGTTGTATTGGTTAGTTTTTGTACCTTTTTCCAAAAGTAGATCAGTCTCATAGTTCTAGAACAAGTTACTGATTGGGATGAGATCACCACAGAAAAATAGGCAACTCACTGCCAGGGCTCTCAGCAGTACAATCTCTGTGTGCTTTTTCTTTTTGATGGAGCCAGAGAAAAAAGCAGGAAGGGTGCTCTGAGCTGCTCACAGATCCTCTGGTAGCCATGTGTATGGGCCCATGAGATGAAAGGTGACAACAAAGTAGTATTCTCATTGACCTCAACTTTTAAAATGCAGCTAACCACTCAGTATAAGCTGAAGGCAAAAGTTAAACTACAGACTCTTCAAGAATAGTATTTTAGCTGCAAAAGCTGTCTACAAGTGGCAAGATAAATTAATTGGTACCATACGTCATGGCAACAATGATAATAAGTAAATTACTTATTCCTTATTACACTAGCAAGAATAATTCAGATGTGATCCTCCTTCTTCTCCCTACCCTGCCATATCTATCCACACCCCATACCCCATGCCATTTTTAAAAATAAGAATGATGATAGAATATTATCAGGAGCACAGTCTTTGGAGCTAAACCACATGGATTAAAGCCAGTCAGTCTTCTCCAAATTGTTTAATGTCTCAGTGCCTCACTTACCAGTTTCTGTATTTATAAATTGCGATAATATAACATAGTTAAGATTAAACATCCAGAAATTGGAGCTTACCATCTTTTTGTAAAGAAATGAACAGAATAGAACTCCAACCTGAGAATATTTTGTAAAATGACCATGATAACATCCTGGCCAGGCAACCATTGACCTACATGATGTACACAATGGAACAGTGGGATTTATCATACCCTACATAGCTGAAAACTTGCAAAAATCTAGTATGCACACACATAGAGACACCATTTGGTACAGGAAGAAGCTGTAAATCTGGACAGCAAGGAACAGTAAAGTCAGGTTGGTTTAAATCCCATGTTTAATTCTCTCTTGCTATATCCATCTTTAGGTGAGCTGCTATCCTCTGTCATCCCAGGTGACTTTACTTATAAAATAGGGATAATGTTAGCATCTGCTTCATAAAGTTATGAAGACTCAGTGAGATATTGCATCATAAACTCCAAACTTCCAGCACTGAGCTTACCCCAGACATACCTATTGATTTTTCACTGCAATAGTTTCTACACCCAAGCTAGACAACCTTCCTCCCCAAATTCCCTTATCTTCCCACTCTGACTCTGTGTGTAGGTGTATTCCTAGATGTTTACTACACAACTAATATACACAAAACAATCCATGTTCATTTTAGAAAAGCAAGAAAATTTCTTTTTTTTTTAAGATTATATTTATTCATACATACAAGGGCTGGGGTACAGGCTAGAGGTGCAGAGGGTGAGAGGGTTCACCAGAGACAGATTAGGGAGAAGAACAGGAAGATCCACTGAAATTCACTGCTTAGGGGAGCAGCCAGAGAGGCAAGAGAAATCTGCTACACCATGTGGGTCCCCTCCCTGGCCAAGGATCAAATTTGCGCTATAGTGGCTGTGGAAGCCCCATAGTGCAGCACTCAACCCCTTGAGCCACCAGGGAGGCCCAAGAAGATTTCTACTCAAAAAAAGACAATTAAAGCTCACACATTATTCCACTACCAAGAATAACTAATACTTTTTTGGATAGCTGTCTGGTCTTTATCTATATAAATGTACTATATCCTTGTAAGTATAAATGTCTGTATCTTTGTCAACATATTACACACATGGTCATACTACATATTCTGTCCTGTAGAATTCTTTACTTGGCAATATGTCACGTCCAAAACACAACATGCACATTATCATTTGAAATTGCCACATTGCATTTTATTTAACATAAATCCCTTAATTTATTAGACAGGGCCTCCCTGGTGGCGCAGTGGGTTAAGCAACGCACTATGAAGCAAACGCAGCCACTGCAGCACGAGTTTGATCCCTGCTGCCGGCCAGGGAAGGGACACACATGGCATAGCAGACCTCTCCTGCTGTGCCCGCTGCTCCCCTCAGCAGTGTACTTCTGTTGATCTGCCTGTTCTGCTCCCTGCTCTGTCTCTGGTGAATCCTCTCACCTCCCTGGACTCTGGCCTGTACCCCAGCTTTGTATGCATAAATAAATAAAATCTTAAACACAAAAAACCAGCAGGCCATCTACAGCAAGGATACTGTTGGTGTCCTAATCAGTTGTCATATTATTATCATCAGATTCAGGGAGCGCAGTCATGAATGGGGAATGAGCTCTTACTATCTCCTTAGGACCTGAGAATAGGCTAGAAGTCCCTTTGTCTAAAGACAAAGATAACTTTGGAGTAGAATTCCTGCACTCCATACTGGGATTTATACTTTTCCTGACTTTTCTCTGCTTATTTTTCCCTGGCAGTGGCTCAGAAACCCAGGCCCCCAGCATGAGAAGCGGACTTTGTTTGGAGACATGGTATGCTTCTTGTTCATCACCCCCCTGGCCACCATCTCAGGCTGGCTCTGCCTGCGGGGCGCTGTGGACCACCTGCACTTTAGTAGTCGGCTCGAAGCCGTCGGACTGATTGCACTCACTGTCGCACTCTTCACTATTTACCTCTTTTGGACACTAGTAAGTATGGCCCATGGCCCAGGGGTTCAGGCCAGCTGGAGCCGGCAGCCTCATAGCTGGCGCAGCCTTTCCTCTTGTCTGTAGTAAGTCTCACCTGCCCAGTAGAAGGTGAGATAGAGAGAGAGAGAGAATGTGTGAACGTGCTGGTAGATAGAGCAGATCAAGTAAAGAAAAAGGCCTAGCTTCTGAGAATTCGTCAGTTAAGGACACACCCTGGACATTTCTCTCCTCTAGTAGTCTACAATTCCATCTGTTAGGAGGCATGGTGTTTTCTTTTCTTGTTTGTGTTCCTCGCTTTTGGCAGGATTGTAGTATATTATGAATGATGCACTTGGCCACCGCAGCTCTCGCTGCCTGCACAGATCATGAATCCTCCTGCTGGTTATTTTCTTCTTACATCCTGACACAGCCTAAAGTCTTTGTTGAGTGGAGCTGCGCTTTACCTGATGATTATTCTGTGTGTTGAGACATTGACTGTGCAGCCCATAATGGCGCTAATTCATCTAACTGAGACGCCACCACCAAAGAAAAAACATTTCCCAGTAAGTGTTCTCACTGCATATGAGGAAGAATTCTTAAACACCTCTGTTTTTTCAGTCTTTTAACTCATGGGCTAAGGTGATTGCTCAGGCACCAAATGGCAACACCCACAGTGTTTGATCTCTCTTTATGTCTATCTACCTCTGGGACTGGCAAGGAAGAATGTCACTGTCCTCTAGAATATTTTCAGAAACAAGCCCTCTGCTTCCTGGCATTACTCTCCTGTGTCTGCTGGTTTCTAATCTGAGCACGTTCCATTGTTATGCAATATGAATTTCCTGTCTAAAGCATACCATTCCCATATCCCATAGCACCACATCAGCACCTGGAAGCTTCTGTCGTACATGCTTCCTATCTTCCTCTGTCTCCTAAACCCTGTTCCACCAGCCGCCATTCTGTGACCCTGACCGCCCCCCTCCCTACCCCCAACCCCCAAGCTCATTTCCCTCTTGTTCATGGCATGGCTCTTCTGATGCTGTTCCTTTCCCTCAGGTAAGAGTGTTCAGATGGTAAGTGGGGAACCTATTTCAGTCTCAATAAGAGACATGACTTTAGCTTTGGTAAATAGTGTACCACGGTGCAGACTTTTATCTGAGTCTGCTGGCTATTTAGGCCTAACGAAACACCCAAACAAAAGTACTTTTACAAAACTCTTTTAAAAGTCTACGCTTCCGGAGTGTGATCTGATTGATTGTGAATCGAGCAACAGAGCTCACTCAGAAACGAAAAGACCATTGTAATGGGAGGAGAGTTAGCAAAGAAAAATGTAATGATCTAACTAACTAGCACCTTCAAAAGTTTTTTATGTCTCTGAGCCTCTGCGTCCTCACCTGTAAAGTTGGGGTGGTAGAAATCTCTATCCTTCCACCTTCCCCTGGTGGTTTGAGCTTGAAAGGAAATTAAACAGGAAATACTAAGTGTGAATTTTTACCAAGTCTGGTTTTTTTCTAGAAGAATTCCTAGGTGAAGGTGTCAATTCAGATTTGGAACTTTCAGATCAAGTCATTGCCTTTTGGAAAACCTACTTTGTATATTTCCCTAATTAGTAATTATATTTCCCGAATTAGTAATTATATTTCCCTAATTAGTAAGGAGAAAAAGGGTGGAGGTAAGAGGAATGGAAGAAAGGAAAAGATTACTTAGGTTTAATAAAATGACCCTGTTTCATACCCCATCTCAGTGAAAGGAAGGTTTGAGTGAGAAAGGCACCTGAGGAGGCTTTTCCAAGAGAGTGATAAAACACTTCATTCCTAAAATATTGTTTGAGAGGCAATTTTGCATAGTAAAAATCTCTTAGAATCCTAAGACCCTGCATTTAAACCCAAGATTTAGCATCCTAATTTATAGCTATGGACAGGGTCCACAGGACAGCTGTAGACAGCTGTAGACATTTCAACAGCTTCAAATAGGGTACTTAACCCCTAAGATCACCCTTCCTTTTATGCAAAAAAATGGAGGTGACAGTGATGACGCCTGGGTTAGTGGCTTACTGTGAGAATTTGGTGAGATAACATCAGGAAGACCTATCAGAGCACCTAGCACTGGCAGGGCTTCTCTTCCTGTGACAGCACAGCTCCCCCACTCCCTCAGTCCCCCAACCCTCTAGAAAATGCAGTGTCTGGAGGGGAAGAAGGATACATCTCCATTTTGACGAGACTGAAAAACGCACCATGGCAATGTCAGTTAGGTTACTGAATGTAGCCTGACTCCTTCCCAGATAAATGCTGTACTGAGCGTCCCGGCAAGAGCCGTAACTCAAAGCTGACAGCACTTGGAAACTGCCCTGCGGCAGAAACGCATTGTAAACAAGCTGTCAAGCTTAAAGAGAATATGCTGTGGAAATGACTTAGATAAACAAACACAGTGTCATTCCTAGCCTAGGTCCTCAGAGGTGCCCTCCCAGAAGGGCCTCAGTGGCTCTGTGCTGAGGGACATGCACCTGTGCTGCTATCCCAAGATGTGGCCACAAGGATCCTGTCTTGATGCAAAATCAGGGAGTCCTGCTTCTGGAACCTGCTATGTGAAAACATAAGAGTCTGGGACCCAAGAGGATAAGGCCTCAGCTGTCTCCACCTGAGAGCCTAAGGCGGGAGGTGTCCCAGAAACCTGTCTGTTCATGTCACAAACCATTTGAAGTCCAAGGACAGACACCATGAGAACTAATGAGAACTGAGTCCATGTTAAATGTTAAGAAATAGGCTCCAGTTTAGAGGTGGGAGAATTGGAGTTCTCTGGTGCAGAGATCCCCAGGAAATCCTTTCATTCACTGTGTCACCGATAAAACCAGGGTCTAGTACAGCAACTGGTTAAATCATAGCTTGAAATGAATGAATGATCAGTTCTTCTATCTGACTCCCAGTTCCTTGGGTTAATCATTTAAATTCTTGTTATAAAAGGGGAAACCTCCAGTACAACACTTATCCCAACAAGGTTCTCTGAGGAGCCGTTTAGACACACCCCCAGACAGCTTAGGCAGCTTGAGTGTGATCAGTGTTGGCTGGTGCAACCGGAGATGAGTGAGTTGGGCCCAATTCTGGGAAGGCAACTTATAAAAGCCCTGGTCCCATTAATGTGCTTTGGTGGCACCATAACCTCCAGAAAAAAAGGGCAAGATAAAATTAAATAATATTTCCCAGAGCCTGCTGTGACTTTACAGCAAATCTTCTGCCACAACCTGTCACCTCCCTGATGGGGAAAGGTAGAGGCTAATTGTTCCCAACTCCTCTTGTGCCATTCTATGTGACCACAACCTTCTCGACTAAATGTGCTTACTAGAAAGATTAAAACATACCCTTTGGATGAATAAATAAATTCACCTCAAGAAGCCCGTTCCATAAGTTTTTTATAACAGTGGTCCAAGTTCTTCCTCTTCTCTCCTTGGAAGTTTAAGAAATATCTAGACAGAGTTGCCAGTGATACTATTCCTACAGCTTCTCTTTTGGCTTATGTTGTTTGTTTTCTTCATAGTGCCTCTTAATTTCTCTTAATCAGCTCTCCTTTTTATCTGTTCTGTTCCACTGTGGGGAAGGAGTGTCTTGGGAACCTAAGCAATGCAAGTCAGCTTTTAACTCAGGGTAGTTGCTAACCTGTGGCTTCTTCGACTTTGTGTCCAGGTGCCTTTATTCTCTCTGATAGGAGTCACCTTCATATGATACTTTCTTCTATTGACTGAATCTGCCTGCAGACGGTGGTGGTTAACAGCAATTACGATAGATTAATGCATAACAAGCTCTCGTTTCTCTGAACAAGTGGGATGATTTTTTATTTCCTGACTAAGGAGCCAGGAGGACACCTTGCTAAGTCATCGACTCTCCATGCTCCTGAAGCACTGCTTCTTAGGCTTGAATGTCACGCAAATCACCCAGAGACCTTGTTAAAATGCACGCTTCGATTCCTTAGGTCTGGGTGGAGCCCCGGATTCTGATCCTTTAACAAGCTCCCCAGTGATGCAGCCTGTAGCTGCCGGCCCACAACCACATGGAGAGCAAGGTTATGTGGGAAACAGCCCAAACCCCTTTCCACCCAGATTTTTATATAACATTATCGTCTTGTTTCCCATATTTAACACATCAAGAACACTAACATGTGTGTGAGCTACTGTGCAAAGTATCTTTTATGCATTACCTCAGATACCATTACTCGCATTTTACAAACAAGAAAACAAAGTAAACAACCCTCTCAAAGTCACAGAACCACTAGGTGGACAGGGGGTTCACACCCCGAGCGCCTGGCCTCAGAGCCTGTGGCCTGCTCTCCACACTGTACAAGAAGGTGCTGCCCACATGTGCCCACAGCTGCTTGGAGAAGCAGCTAACACTGTGCACACACCCCTTCACCATTATGGGCGAGGGGACTCTTGATTTGAAATGCAGCTTTCCGGTAACATTTCCGGATTCCAGACTTTTTGTAGCGCCATAGCTCTTCATTAGTACTTGTCTGTGTTCTACATCTCCCCTACCCTCAGCCCTGAACAGCAGGCTTTCCAACCTGCCTCTCTTACATTCATGAGTACCACCAAGCAGCAGCAGGACAGAATAGATGAGAGTCAAGCTTTCAAAAAAAGAAAAGGCAAAAAACTCTGATCCACTTCTGGCTTATTAGGGCCTTTTGGGGAAAAAAAAAAAAAAAAAAAACACATCTGTGTGAGTTAAAAAGCTTATATTTTCATACCCAAATCTCTTTGGCACTCAGCCTGTGGCATCTGCTTTCTAGCCTCGGAAATTTGAGAAAGTGGCCTTGAATTTCATGATCCTGCCATGAAGACTAACAAGCCCTTTTCTAAAAAAAGGTCTGCAGTCTCTTCTATTTTCTGAAATACTGAGCTCAAGCCGTCGGGGTCAGCCCACTCTCTAAACACCAGAGACCCTGTACTGGGGTCAACACAGCCCATACCTGGATCACCTGTCACCTAAGGTCCTCCCTGCCATTTGCCTAGTCACATGGATACGCTCCCACTGGACCCTGCACCCATTTTTAAAGGCAGTTTATGCATCTTCAAAAATGCGACTCTGAATTTCCTGAGGAGCCCATTAAAACTTTATGCCTGTCTGCTTTAAAACTAGCCACAGGTGTGTCTCATTCCAAGCTATGCATAAAAAAAAAAAAAAAACACCTTTCAGCTACAATTACATCACAGTTGACCCTCAGTTTACTGCCCAGACCATTATATGTTATGTAAGAGAGATATAAGTCTAAAGCCATTTTGCAATGAGAAGCATAATATGTTTACTCACTCATTGATTCACTGGGCAAACACTACTGAGTAAATTCCTAAGTGCCAAGCATTGTGATACGTACTGGGCAGGCTAGGATGAACACCTCACAAGCCCTGCTTCAGTGGAGGAATGTGGTGGGAGAAGCAAGTGTACTGGAGTACAGTGAAGAGATAGGCACAAGGCACTGTGGGCACCCACGGAAGTTGCAGCTGGCCAACCTGAGTCTCAAGAAGAACTCACCAGGCATGTTGGTATCCACTGGAAATCATAGGATGTGGAGCTGGAGGTGATTGGGAATCACCATGGGCATCACCAACTATAGTTGTAAGGGCTTTACTCAGCACAGTGTGAAGGGCATACCCTTTATCAGACTCAATGTGAATGGCGTCCATTGAATTGTACAGTGTCTAACCTGAAGGAGGGTACGTGAAGCCCTAGTGTCTCTTACTTAGCGAAGAGGAATCTGTTTCTGGGCAAGGGCTGGTGCCAGTTATCTCCAGCCCAGTTATCTCCAGCCAGCCTTCAGTTTGTATTTTGAGAAGTGATGTCCAAACACTACCCCAAAAAAGAAGTGCAACTTCTGAATGAACCTCATTTTACTCAATATGAAAAAGAATAAAGGATGTTACCCTGGGAGCCCTGTGCATGCGTTCACATGTGGATATTCTGATTGGTACCCAATCTCCCTCTCTATGCTCAGCAGCTTGCTGGAGCCATAGCACCCAGGATTCTTGCCCTGCTGTTTGGAGCTGTTTTAAATGACTTATTTGTTTCTTCGATTATCAGCTTCTGCTCATCTGAAACCTTCCCTTATTTTCCCTCTCCTAACCCCAGGTGTCATTTAGGTACCACTGTCGATTGTACAATGAATGGCGTCGGACCAATCAGAGGGTGATTCTCCTCATTCCAAAGTCTGTCAACGTACCTTCTAACCAGCAATCCTTACTGGGCCTGCATTCTGTCAAGAGGAACTCAAAGGAGACAATTGTTTGATGTTTGTGTGGTTGGTTGGTTGGTTTATTCGTTGTTTAGGGTTTGGAAGTTTCTGCACTGGGGCCATGCACTGAGCAACCCCCAAACCCTCACCGAAGCCTATGGGGTCTGCAAACATCCAGAGCCACGTTAGCACATCACTCAGAACAACGAACCCTGCCAGAAGAAAGCAAATGCTGTTTTACTTCAAATCATGGATGCTGCAATCATATGATATTTGCTAAGCTGCCAAACATGTTTATTTAGCAGATACTGTATGGGATTTTCTGAACACCTCTCTAACATGAGGAAGGTTGTCCTGCTAAGGATGCAATTCAGCTCTTCCTTTTTTATTACTATTTCAAATATATATATATTAAACTTAGATGATATACAAAATCAAAAAGTCAGTGCTAAAACTGGTTTCTTGGTTTGGATGGGTTTTGTTTGGGTTAGTTTATTTGCTTCTTGGTTTCCACTGTAGATTCTTTGGGGTGATTTGATAGCGCCGGTGGTTTTCATCTCTTACGTGTCCCTTACTCAGAGAAATAGCAAACAGCAGCAGAATAAGTCATGTTTAAAAGAGGTTTTATACTGAATTTCATTTTCAGTTTTTAAAGGGGAAAAAAAAGCGTGGCAATTCTCCCCATAGTGAGCTGTTTATTTAAATTTCATTAAAGAAAACAAAATTATGGCGAGACACACGCTCCTTTCAACTTGTTTGGTACTGACAGCTGATAGAAGCTATTTTCTAATAATAAATATCCAGTGTGTGAAAGACAAACCCCATTGATTGCAATATTTTTTTTTAAGACTGTGAAGTTTCCCAAAGTAGGTTTGAAAAAGAAGGGGGGAAAAAAGCCAACGCCAAAAGGTTGGTGTTCTTACTCGTCTCAGTTAGTTTATATCTTAATTCCGCATTCACAATGAATTGGAGGATCATTAGACATTTCTAGGAACCCCGGACCTGTTTTGCATTTCAATTAGCATTTCCATTGCTCTATTGAATTTCTAGCTTGACAGGTAGATGTGGCCAAAAAGAGCCTGTCCTAGCAATCTAAGACCCCTTTGTCTGATCTTTCAAAAAAAAGAGCCCCACACAGTGCCTTCCCCCACCCAGGAGCCAATTCTGTCAGAGACTGAAATAGACTTTTTGTAAGGCTTCATGCCCTCTTTTATCTGTCACAGTGTAAAGGGTCTAGCTGTACCCTGGTTTTGCGTGTCCACAGAAGCCAGGCAACAGATGTGTCATCTGAGAAAAGCACTTGCTTGGGCTGGCGTTTAGGCCTCTGCTGTATCCCTGCCCACCCATATGCTGAGAGGAGGAGAAGGCAAAACCCAGCCTTGGGGAATGCTTAAAACATGGATTTCTAGAACATGACCCACATTCTGGATACCGCTCCAGCATCTGCCTTATGCTCCCCAAGTGGGAACAGGCAGCAAGAAGGGTGATGATTTTTGTCTGCAGATTGATAAAGCTGACGCAGGTGTCGCCTTTGTCTGCTGAGCTCTCCATTCACAGACTGCTCCCCATGCTGCCTGGGGAGGAAAACAGCTGTACTGCTCTACGCTGCAAAACTCAGATGTGCTTTATGGCCTGTGACAATAGATTTCCTCCCCACCACGCTTCACTTCAACACTTCAATTCCAGTAATATACATCTCAGCCCTTCTGTTTACTGGCCCTGCTCACCCCTCTGGGCTGTCATTAGCTGCACCACCATCAACCGTTTCTTAATTGACCTTTTTAAAATGCTGGACACCAGTGGCTGCATGCAGCTGTCACACATTAAATTTCCAGCTCCAAGAGTCCAACTTGGTGGCTGGTGAATCTCAGCCCTGTGATATATTTGATAAATGATGTCTACCCAGTCTTGGTCCCTGAGCTGTCAGGTTAGCCAGTGACACTTCTCAACCATGTGTCAGGAACATTCATGAGTCTGTGTCCCTTATCCCTGCTTTCTCCATGAAGTAAAAAGCAGCAGATTCCCAGGATCACTTATTGTTGAACTTGACTATAGAGAAGTCTTGCTATCTTGGTGCAATGAGATGAAATATAATGACACTAAATATCGAAGGTAAACAGGTCTCTAGTGCTCAAAGTTAGTGTTTGAGGTAAAAGACTCACCTGCACCACACCTCTTTCCCATCATTTGCATCTTGACAGAGTCCAAATATAGGAAGTTGGATAAAATGTGGAGTAGTGGGCTGGGCACTCCTGACAGCCAACAGTAGCATCAGTACCTCCCTTTCCAAGTGAACAACTTGGGCCCTTGTGAAGACACTGACTTATGTCAGCATCAGGACCCACCTGGGATTCTGAAAGTTCTTGGAAGATGCTTCATCCCCTCTTGACCCATTAACCTTGAGGTTGTTCAAGGGAGCAGTGCCTAGGGAAGTGCACCAAATGCACAGGGCCCAGCCCAGAGGCCAGGGGGCTGCAGAGCAGGTTCTGCCTCACTCATCAAGCCTTGCTGTGTCTGCCTGGAGGAAGGACTGGCTAGTGGCACAAAGGTGCCACAGGGTTCCCAGTGGTCCTGCCTTGTATGTTTTTTTTGCTGCTTGCTTTTTGAAAGATAAAAGTGAAGCAGGAAAGGAATGATATAGAGCAGGTAAAGGATCCTGGTGGTTCACTTCCTTGCCACCAATTCTTAAATAGTTCTCTTGTCTATGCTCCTTAATAATCTCTCCTAGCCACTTTTATTGCGAATATTCAGTGGAGACAAAGGTGTCGCAATGAAGCCACAGGCGGTGGGGATAGAGGAGAGAGACTGACAACTGGCACAAGTCCAGTGTGTTCTCTTTGCCCCGTGTGTACCTGTGTTTCTGCATTTTCCCATTTGAGGGAAGAGCAGAGGACACAGAGCAATCACACAAACTCTACAGCTCCTTGGAGAACTGAAGCAGAAGCTCAAACAAGCTGTAAAATCCAATTAAGGAAAAATAAATGCATGACTTGGAAGTTACTTGTATCTGTCTTTCGTGTCCTAGTCTCCCTTCCCCATGCCCTAAGTGTCATGGATTATCACTTTTAGCTGGACTATAGCAACAGCCATTTCATTTTCAGTGGAAGCAACTTATCTGTGGGCATGGAGGAGCCCCAGGAAAGGATGAAGTCAAACAGCAACCAGCTGCTGGCACTTTTGTGAGCGGCCAGCTGGAGGCCCTTCTCTTCCCAGGGCCCCTGTGTTCCTCTTGGGCAGTGGCCTCTGGAAGCTCCAGTTCCGGTTCTGGCTTGGCCCTGATGGTCCAAGGCTTTCAGAGCAGCGTGAACTGCACCAGATATCGTCTTTAGCCTGCCGTCATCATCGAATGTCCCCAGGCCAAAAGAATCTGCAGAGAGTCATCTGGAAAAGGTAATCGGCATATTGCTGCCTTTTCACATTAACAGTGTTTCTGGAAGCTACCTGAAGGTCAGTCACCCAGCTTGTTGCCCCAGTGCTGGACAAAAAAGGTAGAGTTTTGATTCTCTAGACTTAAGTGGGATGGCAGTTGGGCCAGCTGATGGGGATGGGGTTCAAGATTAAACTATGATGAGAGGTGGGGACAAGGAGGGACCTGGCTGGATGCCATCTTCCCCCCCATCCTCCCAGCAGGGGAGTACAGACCAGCGCTGCTGGTGGAGGGCTAGTGCTGCGGAGGCTGGAGTCGTGGTTAATGTGCATTCTAGGTAGAGATACGCTTCAAAAATGTGTCAATTTTACAGAAATATGTGGCTGTTTTTTGGGAGGCCTTTTAAACATCTCTCGGTATCTGATTTGGCTTTGGGACATACAGCCTTTCTGTACTCTCTAGTTGTTGTAGGGGTGATTCTTGTGTGTGCGCTTCCTTGTGCAAAGCCTGCAGAGAACCAGCTACCTGGGTTTGAACACTGGCTCTATGGTATCCCAGCTATGGACTGTGAACAGGCAAGCAGCAAAAAAAAACATACAACCCCTATCTGTGCCTTTTTGCCTCTGCAAAATAAGGATGACACTTACCTCAGATAGTCCCTGTGGTATCTGTAAGGCTTTGCTCCCAGTTACTCAAGAGTGAACAGTGGTATGCTTCCTCCAGTCCCCTCCCACCTGTTGGAACGGGGTTATTGCTAACATGTGGGTTATTTTTCCTTAGCCTGTTTCACAAATGACTTTGATAAGTGATTTGAAAGACCATAAACAAGTGGTGTTAATTCCTTTTCAAAAAGAAGAGGGATTAACTTTAAATAACAAATACTTATTGGGCACACTGTATTTGGGACTAAAAAGAACTGCAAGAGACCCTTCTGGAGGCTGAAATGACTGACTTGATTGAGATCTTTGAATTATGTGTCGATTTAATTTTCCTTGCATTTTCTGATACTAGAGCCTATGGCTAATTGAGAATTCATCACAGATTTTTTTTTTTTAATTGCTAGTTCTGGAACTGGTGCTACAGAGAAAAACAAATATAGCCCATCAGTTGTCTGTGTTCCCAGAAATGAAGGGCTTGTGAGTCACTGAACTCATGTATCTTGTGCCGTCTGAGAGGCTCTAAAGTGTACACAAAGACTATATAGAGCAAGAGTGACTCGGAGGGCCTTGCTTTGTTTGGAGAATTCATTTTTGGATACACTTTTTACCTACTGGGGCCACAGTTATCCTATTAGGAAATGACAGTATGGACCTGTAGCGGCAGGATGGGGGTGGCACTGGAGGCAGGTTCGGGATGGTTCTGGGCAGACGGGTCAAGGAAGGAGAGTCTCGGAGCCCTAGGTGGCTTTTCATGCTTTATTTAGTAGAGGTGGCCAGGAACATGGCAGGCAGGGGTGCCAGGGGGCCGGGAGGCTGGCGGGCCTCCCAGCCCCCAGCGCATCTCACCCTCTCGGCTGCTGCTTCTCACTTTCTGCTGCTGCTCGTCAGTACTGTCGGTTGGTCCTCACAGTTCTGTCTGTTGGTGCTCGCAGTTCTCACAGTTCTGGCGGCCTCATGACGCCGCCCATTTATGCCCGTGTCCCACACAGGTGCGCCCACTTGTGCATGCCCACCCTGGAATGCTCGCAGCACCTCAGGTGTCCATCATCGGTGGTGGGAGGGTGGAAATACCTGATCAACCTTTACCCTACAGGACCCTATTGGAGATTTTGTAGACACCAGCTACAAAGAACTGAGTTAATCGTACATTTCAGTTCCTCACATAATTTTTTGGGTAAAGATTTATTTATTTATGCATATAAGAGTTGGGGTATAGACAAGGGGCATGGGGGTGAGAGGATTCACCAGAGACAAAGTGGGGAGCAGAACAGACAGACCAAAATATACTGCTGAGGGGAATAGCAGACGAGACAGGAGAGGTTTGCTGTGCCATATGGGTTCCCTCTCTGGCAGGGGATTGAAGTCATGCTGCATTGGCTATGGAAACCCCACAGTGCAGCACTCAACCCCTTGCACCACCAGGGAGACCAAACCTCACACAATTTCTATCACTATTAGCCTGTACAGGGCCCTGTTCTATTTTATTCCACAAACATGAACATACAGCCAGCTGCTTCCTGTGAGCCAAGTGCTATTCATCATTTTGAAAATTGCCACCTTCAGTCTTTACAACAATCTCATCTACTACTGCCTAGCTCCCCTCCCCCAATTTAGGGGTCTAAAACAATCATTTTTATCTCATTATATGGGTTGCCCAGAGCTCAGCTGGGCAGTGCCTCTTCTGGTTGCACCCAGGTGTCTCAGGTAGTCACAAGCCTCCCTCTGGCTTTACTCTTCATATAGCATCCCACCCACTTCAGCATTAATTACCACTTTTTTTTTTTTTAAAGATAGATTTATTTATGCATACAAGAGCTGGGGTACAGGCCAGAGGTGTGGGCAGTAAGAGGATCCACCAGAGACAGAGTGGGGAGCAGAACAGGCAGATCCACTGAAACACACTGCTGAGGGGAGCAATGGGTGAAGCAGGAGAGGTCTGCTGCACCATGTGGGTCCCCTCCCTGGCTGGTGGCAGGGATTGAACTCATGCTATAGTGGCTGCAGTTTGCTTCATAGTGCGTTTTTAACCCACTGCAGCACCAGGGAGGTCCTAACTACCACTCTTTTTTTTTTTAAAGATTTATTTATTTATGCATACAAGCACTGGGGTACAGGCCAGAGGTTTGGGGGGTGAGAGGATTCACCACAGAGAGCGGGGAG
>JAGFMF010011668.1:2697927-2717055 GCA_019455555.1 Galemys pyrenaicus
CACCCTGGCCGGCAGCAGGGATCGAACTCGTGCTGCAGTGGCTGCGGTTTGCTTCATAGTGCGTTTCTTAACCCACTGCGCCACCAGGGAGGCCCCTAACTACCACTCTTATCTCCTTCCTTCATTAGGCCCCCAGTCTAAGATTTTTGATGTATAAACTGAGTATGCCTATATCTTTGCAAAACATTGTTTTGTGTTTGTCTTAATTTATGTAAAAGTGTGCTAGAAATCTTTTTCCACCTAACACTTTTCAAGATCTAGAACTATTGTTTCTAACAGGTGCTTGGGTTTTTATTCCCTCAACATTATATTTAACTCCCTTACCCAACCAACAGTGCTGGATGGACATCCTTGTACTCATCTCAATATGGCTTTATTATAAAGTTCCTCTGGACTAGTGTCCATCAGTGGGAACAATGGATTGACACATTTAACTGTTGTATTCTTCTTTACTATTTTTTTAAAGATTTATTTATTTATTTATACATACAAGAGCTGGGGTACAGGCTGGAGTCGCAGGAGGTGAGAGGATTCACCAGACAGAGCGGGGAGCAGAACAAGCTGACTGACACACACTGCCGAGGGCAGCAGCGGGCGAGGCAAGAGAGGTCTGCCTAGCCATGTGGGTCCCCTCCCTGGCCAGCAGCAGGGATCGAACTCATGCTGTAGTGGCTGTGGTTTGCCTCATAGTGCATTGCTTAACCCGCTGCGCCACCAGAGAGGCCCTTCTTTACTATTTTTTAATCCATCTTGAACGCTCCCATTTCTCCACATCCTACCATAGCAATTATTGTGTGTTTACTTTTAGCCAATTTAATAATATAAACCTGTCTTATTGTTTTTATCTGTTCAACCTTACACTTGTGTGTTTTTCCTACTGGCTTTACTATCTTTTCCTATTGTCTCCCTACATAACTTGATATGCTGCGATGTCTGTTTTTTGTTGAAATTTTTTAAAATTTTGTCTATAGTATAGAATTTGTTGAATCAAATTCCTTAACTGTGATATAGATCTCACCTTTGTCATGTGATTTATAGTCATATTTACATTTTAGAAGTTCTTTCTCATTCCAAAATCACAAAGTCTCTCATATTTTCTCCCTTTAGCATAGTTCAACATATTAACCTTTGAATCTTCTGTAGTTAATTTTGTATATAACATAGGCATCCTACTTTATGTTCCAGAGCTAGGTCCCTACTAAACAATTCCATTTGTGGTATTACCTGTATCATATATCCAGTGCCATATAAACTAGGGTCTGTTGTTGCATACACCATCTGTAGCTCCCATCTATTTGTCTGTGCCTGCACTTGCGTGCTGTTTTTTTTTTTTTTAAGCTTTTATTTATTTATGCATACAAGAGCTAGGGTACAGGCCAGAGGCACAGGGTGTGAGAGGATTCACCAGAGCCAAAGTAGATAACAGAACAGGCAGATCGACTGAAGTACACTGCTGAGGAGAGCAGTGGACGACACAGGAGAGGTCTGCTGTGCCATGTGGGTCCTCTCCCTAGCTGGGGATTGAACTCACACTGCAAGGGTTGTGGAAGCTCCACAGCTCAACCCCTTGTTCCACCAGAGTCCCCTTGCTGTTTTTTATTTGTTTTTTAACTTGGCTTAATTGAATGTTTTAATACCTAGCAGAATGAGTGACCCCCCCAATCCTTTGCCAATGTCACTGTATACTTTGCAATATTATTTATGAACAAGCTTTTTATTCTTGTGTGTTACTTTGTGGTTTAAAGGATATTGGTAGACTTTTGATTGGAATTATAGTAAGTTTGCATACTAATTAACTTATGGAAGTTGACATCTTTACAATTTCGAGAAATCCCATGAGATGATTAACCTATTGCTGCTTATTTAGGTGTTACTTTGTGTGCCAAATGGCTTTTTTTTTTTTTTAAGATTTACATATATATACAAGAGCTGGGGTGTAGGCCAGAATCATGGGAGGTGAGGATTCACCAGAGACAGAGTGGGGAACAGAACAGGCAGACTGACTGAAAAACACTGCTTGAGGGGAGCAGCAGGAGAGGTGGCGCCATGTGGGTCCCCTCCCTGGCCAGGGATTGAACTGCTGTGCCAAGGATGCTTCATAGGGCAACCCTCAACCTGCTGTGCCAACAGGAAGGCCCTCCAAATGGGGTTTTAATGAACAAAATTCTACCTTTTAGCTTATTTCCTAACTAATTTATACTTGTGTTTATACTTGCTGTTGTAAGTGATATCTTATTTTCTACTGTTTTTCTAGAAGCTTACTGATGATGTAGTGGACTGCTTGTTATCCTGTACTAGCACCTTTGTTGAACTATATATATATATATATATATATATATTTTTTTTTTTTTTTTAATGCACACACGAGCAGGGATNATATATATATATATATATATATATATATTTTTTTTTTTTTTTTAATGCACACACGAGCAGGGATACAGGCCAGAGGGGTGAGAGGTGAGAGGATTCACCAGAGACAGAGCGGGGAACAGAACAGGTAGATGGACCGAAATACACTGCTGAGGGGAGGAGCGGGCGAGGCAGGAGAGGTCTGCTGCGCCATGAGGGTCCCCTCCCTGGCTGGCAGCAGGGATCGAACTCGTGCTGCAGTGGCTGAGGTTTGCCTCACAGTGCGTTGCTCAACCCACTGCACCACCAGGGAGGCCCTGTTGAACTGTTTTAGTTCTTGCAGTTTGTTAATCCCCACTTACCCAATTCTTTCCTGTCTCAGTGCAGTGACCGGGCCTTCCAGGGACACTTCTGTGTGTTGATTTCCCAATCTTAGAGTGTTCAAGGTTTTTCCACCATTGGTATTTGTTATACATTTTTCTTAATTTCATTGAGTTCTTCTGTTTCCTTTCTTTTCCTAGCACTTTCTTTTTTCATTATTTTAAATGTAAAATTTTTATATATAGTTAACAATAATATTGAGAATTTTAATCCACTACTGTTGAACTATTCCCAGATAAATCTTACTTCTGTATCCATCTATCTACATTGAAAATGAGTTCATACCAACATCACCAGTTCCACACCAAATAGTTCAAACTTGTTTTTATTTCCATATTTATAGCTTGCCTTGTCCTTCATTTATTTACCTGCTTAGTCGGCTGTACTGAATCTCCCATCTGCTTGGCCACTCCCACCCCTGTGTAGATGACCCTCCCCCACTATAATCCCCCAAGTGTGACAACAGGCCTCATCCCACTTATCCCAGTGGATGTTCCTCATGTTTAGTCCAGACTTTATATAATCCCTTCTTTATTTGGTGTTTTAATTCTATATATATTTTTTGTCCAGCCAATGTGAATTAATGGGATAGTTCATTAATCTTTTTGAAGATTTAGATCTTCCTTAATATTGTTTTTCTCTTTTGTCTTCTAGTTCATTAATTTTAGACTTATCTTTATTACTGGTTTTAGTTCACTCTCATTTCAGCCCCTTTTTGTTTTCAAATAAGTGATTTAAAGCTACACATTTCCCTCTCAGTACTACTTTATCTTTCTTCAATTTGTGAAACTTTTCAATGTTTACACTTTAGTTCCAAGTTTACTTAAATTTCTCTTAGGTTTCTTTTTTTAGACCAGGGGTAATTTAGTAGTGAGTTTTTTAACTCATTAGCAAATGAGCAGAAGTTGTTAGTATTATTCTTCGGTTATGTTTTTCAGCTGTTAATACATTATTATCAAAGAACTGGTTTCTATGATGTTCTTTGAAATTACAACATTAATACACAATTCGTATCTTCCCATCTTTGCTTTTTTTTTTTTAAAGATTTTATTTATTTATACATACAACAGCTGGAGTACAGGCCAGAGGCTTGGGGGTGGGGGGTGGAGGGTGAGAGGATTCACCAGAGACAGAGTAGGGAGCAAAACAGGCAGATCGACTGAAATTCACTGCTGAGGGGAGCAGCAGACAAGGCATGAGAGGTTTGCTGCAATATGCATCTCCTCACTGGCCGGGGATCAAACTTGCGCTGCAGTGGTTGGTGAAGCCCCAGTGCGGCATTCAACCCTATGTGCCACCAGGGAGGCCCTCCCATCTTTGCTTTTTCTAATACTTTATCTGTCAGTTTCTAAGACAGGCATATTTAATTTTCTGATTATGTCTTATGTATTTCTCCTGTTAGTCCAGTTAGTAGCTGCTTTATGTATCTGAGGCTGTATTAGTAGATTTACCTTTATCATTACATCTTCTTGATAGACTGTTTCTTCTACCAAAATATTCTGACATTATTTGTTTACTTTGATGTTTTAAAATTATTTTATCTGGGCCCTCCCTGGTGGTGCAAGGGGTTAAAGCGCAGCACTATGAAGCTATGCACAGCCACTGGGAGGTGACCCACATGGCACAGCAGACCTCTCTTGTCTTGCCTCAGCAGTGTATTTCAGTCTATCTGACTGTTCTGCTCCCCAGTCTGTCTCTGGGGAAATCCTCTCACTCCAGCACCTCTGGCCTGTATCCCAGTTCTTGTATGCATAAATAAATAAATCTTTTAAAAAAAATAGTTCTTTTGTCTGATATTAATAGTGAACACTACTGAATCCTTTATTTTTGTCCCCTGCAGATAGTATTTGCTAAACATTTTTAAAAATGTAATGAGTCTTCTCTTTGGATTGAGGAGTTTAATCCAATTATATTTGGTCTTAGTACTGCTATCTTATTTCACGTCTCATTTATTCCCCCATGATCTCTTATCTTCCTGTGGCTCTTGACCATCTGCACTAGTGATGCTGCCCATAGTAAAAGGAACTAACTCTCTGGTGGGCGATGTTCATACCAAGGATGGAAGAGCACCTGGTGGTGTCATTTCAACTCATTTTCACTTACATTTGCCACACCTCAGCTGTGACCCTGACCTTCAGGAAGTACCCTCATTATCTCTACCTTTATCATCATTTTCTAAGTTCCATCTGCCTGGTTGTGATCATCTTGCCTTTGAAGCATGGAGAGTTGAGGGGAAGACTTCACGTGGTCAACAGATCTGTCAGCACATTATAGCACCTGCCCCAGCGTAAATGGAACATGACACTACTGTTCCCCGCTGATCTGGTGGCAGTGGGCTGGCACTGCTCTTTTTCTGGGATGTGATGAATCCATCTAGGCAATAACCCATCCAAAAATATTATACAGGAGAGAGAAAAGGGCATGACCCTCCCACCCCTCAGTGTGGCATCCTGCCCTCCTCCACCCACACCTTCCGCAGACCAAGTGTTCCTTCGTTCTTACATTCTTTTTTGCAGATCTACCATCCTACCTCTTCTTCACTACTTCTAGGGTTAATTAGGGGGTGGAGAGGGCAGCCAAGAATCAGAGTAAGTTTGCCATACTGCCTGCCATTATCCTCGCAGAATCCTTCTTGGGACCCTGGAGTTGCTGCAGGTGACAAATGACAGGGTTGGGGCAGGCCCTGTGGCCTTGGCTCTTAAGCCCCAGCCGGCCATTTTACCTATTTCATATAGTGGGGATTTCATTCAAAAGAATCAGATTGTTGACGTCTGTGTTAGTCCTTTCTCAACTCCAGATTACTTCATCTGTATCCCTGGCTGTTAAAAACCCAGTGTTTGCAAAGGACGATGAGAGGCTTTACAGGAAAGAAAGGGACCATGTCAGTCTATCCTAATGACTAACTGCACAGTCTCCTTCCCCTCACCGGCTGTGGGAAGTAGGCATCTGTGACTTTCAACCTAAGCTGCAAATAATTAACACTTAGTCAACATGTGAACTGCATTTTATTCTCAGGGCTTAAAGGTTGCTGACGTCGGATTTGTTCTTTTAACTCAATCTTGCGATTTGTGAGACAAAGGCCAGTGCTGAAGTTGCCCCCAACCATGGCAAGTGGCATTATTTTTACAGGACAGCAACTAGAACTCTGTATTTCTGCCCTTTAAAACAGGAAGTTCAGACTGGCTTCTGGACAATTTGAATTTAACTTTACTAACATATAAACCCACTTGAGGCTCAAAAATGTTACTGGTTTTTCTACTTCCATTTCACTCTCCTTGCCTAGTAGACAGGACCAACTATATTTGATGCCTCCTACTCACCGCTGAAAGGGCCAGGCAGCTCAGCACAGCCCATGGGTAGGTATCCTGCCTGCTAGAGCTTACTCTCTCCAAGGCCTCCTAACAGCTAGGGACTATAGGCAAACTTGGCCTAGATTGTGGGTGGTGGGGATGGGGAGTTGGTGCTAAGTTACCTAAGACTGTTGTTTGCGTACTGGTGGATCTATTCTGTGGTCTGTGTGAGGACAGAGGAGTTGGCTCTTGTCCGTAACAACACAATTAGCAGTTCTGAGTTAAGAGGTCTGTGTGTGAAGAAAAACTCTCCAAAGGCACACCTGGTTCTGGAAGGAATGGTGCAGCCCACCAGACTCACAGAACAAAACTCAGAGCCAAGTGCAACCTCTGGGGTGCTACAGAATGCTTGCAAGTCTGCAGCCTGAACGTCCTCCCTTTGAAGCTTGTGTTAGCTGGTAGAATGAGGAGGAAAAGAATCTAACAGTTGTTGGTAAACATGCTTCATATCAGATGAGGGAATAAGAATCAGTTTCAGGCAGAATCTGCAAATATTAGTGGCAGTTCATTGGACCCACATGCAAGTCTTGGCTCCATTTTGTCTATCTCTTAGTTTCACCTTTTTTTATATCTAAGTCTTCAAAACTGGGAACACCAGGTTGTGGTCTGTATGCACTGCTTTCTAATGAAAAGGAACCAGATTCCCTTGAAGAATTATCTTCATCTGGGTCAGTGGCAATTAATCTATAAATATGACTCCGGGATACTCTGTTATCCCAGAAAGCAAGGAAGACAGCTGTGATCATGTCCACAGGACAGAGGACACAACTTCAGTGGCCACCACTAACCAAAGGTGGGACAAAATGAGCATCAAGGAGTACAGCTGCCCTGAATTATGAGTCATCATCTAAGTTACACTTCATCAGCGTGCAGTGATACTGAAGAAAACAAAACAAAACAAAAAAGTTCCCCAGTCCCATGTGGAACATGATGAAGAATCAAATAATTACTCAAATAACTAGTTTTCTTTTTTTCTAGAGAAAGAAAAGTTTATTGAGAAGGAAAGGAACAGAAATGAAGTGGGACTCCCAGGCCAATGGAACCAGCCGAATAGCCAATTTTTAAAAAGGTTATATATGTGTGTGAATCTTGAGGAATAATTGGCAAATCAAAGTCGTTTAGAGAATACTTACACCTAACAAATGTAGAAACAGTTAAGTGTTCTATTTTCCTAAGAGGCACTAAAAACATCAGTTTATGGGAAACTTCAACATAAGGATCAGACTCAACGCCTAAGCCCTCAATGAGTCTTAATATTCCAGAAAAGCCGACATTGTGGACCTCCTAGTATAATGCATGAGGTCACAGAAACACCCATGAGATATTCTTACCAAAACTCTGAATGTGAATCTGATCAAGCACTGCTGTCTGTTACTTCACAGGAACTAGCAGGACAGATTGTTCAGTGACAGCAATAATAGAGTTTATCTCCAGAGCAGCAGCACTATTGACATTTTGAGCTGGATATAGAGGACTTGAAAATATAGCAACAAATGTAACATGTAATAAACATGTTACATAATAACAAAATAATCCAAATGAGACCATCAAAAAAGTTAAAGCACTGATCATGTTAAGGAATAATTGGTTTTGGCTATAATAAAACCGTGGCTATATTTATATTAAAAAAAATCCTTGTTTCAGAGATACATTCTGAAAGATTTAGGAAAAAGTGTTGCAATATCTGGGATTCACTCTAAAATAATCCATGTTGGTGGCAAAGCAGAGGGTAGGTGTATGGGAGAAACAAGATTGGTAGTACATGGAGTTACTGAAGGTGCATGATGGGTAAGGGGTCTATTATGCTGTTCTTGCCACTTTTATTTATGTTTAAAGTGTCGTATCATAAAAAAGTGGTTAGAAACAAAAAAAGACTCAGGCACAGCTGCCAGACTCAACTTTCTTTAAAAGAATCTGTCACTCTGCTGAGACCAGTGAGCTGAGGAGAGCACATCAACATAGAAAACCAACGTGGAACCTGAAGCAGAGAGAGGCTTTAGCTTCAAGGTTGGTCATTTTCTTAGAGAGTTTTATATGCTGAGGTCGACTCATGATGTTGCAACCTTGGGGTGAAATATGTCAGGCTCCATGAGCAGTAACTTTGGAGAGAAGGTGAAGGGAGCTCAGTCAAGACCTCACATCCTGTGCCAAGAAAGATGCTTTCAGTTATGGAGAGGAGGCCAATTAGTGCAGCATGGATTTAAAACCTTCATGTCCTACTATGAATGGAGGGTACTGATTGAGTCTGTCAGATCAGACTGTCCCACAGAGAGAAAGACGCATCCTACTGCATTCCAGAAACAAGGGAGAAATGTTCTTGAGAGCTCCTGAAACCCTAAGTCTATTCTAGTGCTTTTGAACGCACTCCTGGCTTGGAGGTGCTGAGTTGGAGTTCAGTGGTGAGAGGCAATTGTCATCAGTTTGCTCTCAGCATTCTCTTAACCTTTTCACAAGGTCAATACAGGGAAGATGGGAGGAGCTCAGATTGCCAGCAGCAGCTGCTTCCCCCGCCTGACTATAAAAGAACTCTCCTGATTGTTCAGTTGTGGCCAAGTACCCCTGGCTGGCCTGCAGAAAAGGTCTACTGTGGGGCAGGTCCTCTGTGATGCATCCAAACCTGGGCCGAGGTTGGTGTGCCTGGTGGCCCTACGGCCCAGAAGAGACTAGGAATCCCACAGAAGAAAAAAGAAAGCTTCACAAATCAAATTCCTCTACAGTTCATTCAACTTGAATTAAAAACATCTAGCCAGAAGACCAAAAATGGAGGTTTTTCTCCTGGAGGGAAATTTCCAAATTTAAGAAGTTGTACTACGAAAAAATATATCACACACATGTGGACATAGAGAACATTAAAAGAAACCTGTCACTAGCTAACTTTATTGACTCAGCAAGTCTCAAGGTAAAGTCCTCCGAAGCCCCTTTATCCTCTCTCTTCCTGCCCCTGGCAATGAGCGCGCCATGTGGCCAAGCTCAGCACCACTCAAGGAAGAAGTGCCCAGAACAGGGCTGTTTGATGAAAAATGAGGCAGCGCATCTGAGAAGCATTTGTCAAACCAGAGAGGATTTGGAGACGTAGCCGAACACCCCAAGGTCAGGGAACTAGAGATGAAGAGAAGACATATCTGTCTCCACAACTACCTGGTAGCACTTGTGAACATAAGAGGGGTCACAACCTCCAGATGGGGACAATTTGGCATATGATACAAGTCAATTACTGAGTAGCACATATGTCCCATTTCCTGCTCCAACCATTTCTTCTTGGAACTGAAGGAGCCCCTCCAAACAACCTTCTGGAATCCTGTCGTTTTCTCATTTCCCCCATGGACAGCTATCAGTGAGCTTTGACTTGTTTCCGATCATAACCAGTCATTCACATTAGGTCAGCCAGGCCTGCAAGTGTGTTGCAGAGAACACACTGGAATGCAAGTTGCTTAAGAATATCCAGTCAATTATAGTACCCCATTAAAGGTCTGACGTCATTACTGTAACTTAGGACTCATGTGCCAAGGGTGAAAAAAGCACCGACTGCCTTCCTTCATTATTCAGTATTTCCCAACCATCCACCACTCATTTTGGGAAAAAGCTACCATAAAACCATAGTTACCTCTAGCAACCTGGGTGGGGAGATGGGAGCCCATCCTGATTGGACCAGTTTGCTTTAATATGCCAGAAGCTTTGCCTTTTGACACATCAATCCCCTTTCCAGGTGACTTGAATTACTGTTTATTTAAATGAAAATATGAAATTATCCACAGCCATTGTCAAGGACATCCTGTCATCTCAGTACCATGAATCAAGCAATAGAATCAGTATTCAGTGTGTGACTGTATTCAGGCGTAGTTTTCCAAGTGGGAGGGCAGCTCCCATGGCCAGCAGCGTGCAGCGCCTGAGCACTGGGAGAGCACGGACAGGATGGCCAACTGGCACGAGCCGTAAGATTTCCTAAGTGTTTGGGTCTCAACGGAAAAGTCAGATGTGATTGCCAAACATGTTCCAGAAACCCTCTCCGTTTTCCCATCTAAGCTCTGAGCACACGGGCACCTGCTACTGGCATCTTTGGCTTTAAACAGCAGGGGCAAAAGTACCAATGTGATCAGAGTTCACAAATGCCTCCTTCCTGTCAGAAACAAAAAGTAACCCAACAGGGATACTGCATGTGCACATGGTGAAGAAGAGTCACAAGCCCAAATGTTTAAATGATTTGGAAGAAATAAGAAAAATGGAGACTTCAGAGGTGAGCTAATATTTGTTTAAAATGGAAAAACCCAAGTGCACTTTCCAAAAATCACCTAACAGGGAAACAGTCGTCCTCCCTCATACAATCTATTTTTAAAAGGAAAAAAAGCAGATCTTGGTATTCATCAAACACAGAATTACTTTAACATATGTCCAATTGGTAGGGTAGGAATGGGGGTGGGTGATGATTCTTCTCAAGTATGGGCTTCTGTTCATGGGTGACACACAAAGCCTGTCTTTGGACAGCTTTAGACCCCGAAACTCTCAAGTTTCTGGGTACCTCCAGATCCTGTCTAATTCCAGCAGTTAAAGCAGGCAGAGTAATGTCTCAGATAACTTCAGGACTCTTGAATTCCACTCGGCTGGGTGAAGTACTTGACAAGCCTCAACATGCCCCCCTCCTACAGAAGCAATCAACAGAATTAAGCTGAGTACCTAAAAATTTCCGGCAATGACCACCTAGGGAGAGCCTGGAAGTAGGCCAGGTGCTCCATTGGTGGTGCAGATGCCTCTAGCCCCTCTTCTGCACCGTTCACGTCTCCATCTACACAGGGGAGCTACTAACTGGAGTTTGGACTGTAATGCAGGGACAGAGCAAAAAGATGTTTTCAGAACCACTTTATCCCTTAGAGTCAGCTACCAGAGCTGGTGGGGACACAGTTCTAAATAGGCTCCAATGATCCAACAGGAAGTCAAAGAATTTAAACACTGTGTAAATCACATTTGTTCTAATTATGGGGGTTTATGCAGCCAAGTTCTTCCAAATAAGAGCTGTTATCTTTGAAATGCTCAGCTTCCAACTAGACAAATCTTTCCTAAGGGTTCTCACAAGAGCAGTTGCCCCTGAGATCTGCCATGTGTGGGTCCTTCCTTTTATTTTTTTAAAGGTTTATTTATTTATGCATACAAGCACTGGGGTACAGGCCAGAGATGTGGGGGGTGAGAGGATTCACCAGAGACAGAGTTGGGAGCAGAACAGGCAGATCCACTGAAACACACTGCTGAGGGGAGCAGCGGGCGAGGCAGGAGAGGTCTGCTGCGCCATGTGGGTCCCCTCCCTGGCCGGCAGCAGGGATCGAACTTGTGCTGCAGTGGCTGCAGTTTGCTTCATAGTGCTTCATACTTAACCCACTGAGCCACCAGGGAGGCCCGGTTCCTTCCTTTTAGAAAAAAAACACTTAGCAAGATGAGATCAGTGCCCACTACACTCCTGAGCTGGGAGAATTCCATCAGGATCAACAGATTGCCAGTGTCTAGTGTACAGGATGTTACTCGCTAAAAGTTTAATAAATGTCTGTTGGATTAATGTCGTCATGAAATGTGGTGCTTCCTCTATCCTCAGTGGCTTTCCTTATTCAACTCTTCAATTAACTGGGAGAAATGTTAGATCTGACCAAAACTGTTTTCACCTGTAGCCTTACACCCACTAGCAGCAGTGAACCACTCTGCCAATTCGTAATCAAAACTCACCGTACTTCCCAGTTCCGCTAATGAAAATGCTGATATCATCATCAGTTTAAAATCCTTATTTATTTAGACTTAACTATATCGGTATGACCTTTCTATGACTATACTGGTAAGATCATCTATTTAATTCTCACATCAATCTTCTGTAAAGGACTTTTCATTCACAGGAAAGGGAACTAAGCAGTAGGAACGTTAGTTTTTTCAGGATCATAGCACTAAGTGACAGCAACTTAGAGTCACTAATTATTTCCCTTTGGGAGTTTTCCATTCATCGAGTTAGTTCAAACGCAAAAAACAATACTGCTATTTTTATTTGCAGCCTATCTATGGAGAAGGCCCATCCATGTGGGCAAGTACAAATTTGTTACATAACGCATGACTACTCTTGGCATGTTTGAAAGAATGCTTAATTCCCTATCACTAAAAAAAAAAATAACCACCTTTCTAATCAGAGTCTAATCACCAGTTCCAATCATTTTCATTATACATAATCTTCTACCCCCTCCCACCCCCCCACCCAGGCTAACTGGGCCCCACTTGCACTCCTGATGGGTCATTTTCAACAATTTCCAGGCAGGTCCTCACCCACCTGCTTAGCTTACCCAATGGTAAGTATCCCCAATGGGAACCAGGGTACTCTGAGCTCAGAAAACTGAATTACTTGCTCCCCTCATACCATAAGTTTATCACAAAACACAGTCAGTTCAGGAAAGGCTACTGTGCTGTGGCTTGCTGTTTTATCTGCAAGTGCTGAATGCAGTACGGGAGAAAAGGCAGAAACAGAGCAGGCGCCTGGGCTGCGGAGAGCAGATTTTCTTCCCTGCTCCTGTCACATCTTATGGGGCTGATCAGCAAAATCAGCAATTCTGATCGTGTCTTCCTGAGGTGCAACTTGTAAATACTACTACTTTGAAAGATGTACACTTAGGAACAGATATGAAAGAGGGATTTGGGGATTATCTGACACTGGAATTGTCCCCATACATCTTGACAATTAAAAGCAGAGTTTTCATTTATAAACTATGTAAATTATGTTTAGCAGCTGTTTAGAATAGGCACAGATGTCAAAGATAAAGACCTGTGTGATCAGACTGAGTTCCCCAGAAACCGGATCTCTCATCTTGTTCCTGGTGTCCTGCTGCCTTGCTGGCAAAAATAAATCCCCTAGCAAATGGCTACTGAGGGAATGAATAAGTAAATAAATGACTTAACCTCTGGAAATGTTACCAGCCCTACAAAAGGAGGATACCACTTACCCAGGATGGTACCGCAACTTTAAGTAAAAGAATTTTTGAAGTGAGCAGTGTGTCCAACATTCAGTAAATGTTCAAGCCTTTGCCTCCCCTCCTTCTTCCTCTTCATAGCTCTTGAGGTGCTTTCTTCCCCTATATGACAATATGAAACTTCTCCACATGTAACAAAGAGGTGAGCATGAGATAGTCTGCTCCCCAGTGTCAGAGCTGGAGTGCATTTCTACCACCTGCCCCTGGCTAGTTTCTCGTAATTGGATTCAAAAGTTTTCCCCACAGCTCAGGGTCCTACTTCAGGCTCCTATAGGAATTTCTGGTATGAGGTTACCCTGAGTCAACCAAATTCCTCTCTCTGGTTCCTTCTCCACAAATGTACCCTTTCCTGGTTTGTAGATATAAGCACTACTTTTCCTGATGAGCCCATGACTGCCTATCAGAGTTCTGTCCAGGTCCACAATTTTTATACAACATTGAGAACCATGCAACGAGCACTCTAAATGGTCTAACCAGGCAGTCGGAAAGATGGTTCTTAGGAAAACTTTGGCGCTTTAAAGAGCTTGGTTTTAGTCCCTTGATGCTGGTTGGAGGGTAGCATGACAAAGATAAAGAGGTGGTAGTGAACAAGGTTGGCCACAATCCCAGGCTTTCGGAGAGAATGCACTGGTTACCAGCGTCTCGTTCAGAAAGTAATGCTTGTTAGGTCTACTCAGAGAGAAGGCTCCCTGGCTTGAATTGAGGAAGAGAAAGGAAAGATCACTGTCAAGCCACTAAGCTAGAGAAAGAGATTCTTCCAGAGTTGAGCCTTTTTCAGCATGAGCTATCTGGTTGTCCCTTTAGGGTGATTGCATAGCAGACACTTGTGGCTGAACTTAAGTCTTGGGATAAAGGACTGTATGGAAGGGGGTTGTAGAGAGACTTGAAAATATTTAAGAGAGAACCAGACAGTCTGAAAATAGTTACCCAGATTGTGTCACAAAACACTGCGGACAAATGCCAAGTACAAGTATATGAGGTATGGCCCCAAAGCTGAGTTCAAAGGAAAATCCAGGAGGCCAGCAGAAGCTTACGGTGGCAGAAGATTAGGGTACACAAGCTGCGGGCCAAGTAGATCACATCATCCAAGTGAGAATTTTCTTATTTCAAATCAAATCAACACTAACATTTAAGAAAATGGCATACAAAATGCAGGAAAACCTTAAGATCTACAGGGCCCATTTGAAGTAATATATAGCCAAAGGAAGTATAAAAACCACTGAAATGGAACAAGAGCTACATTTCTCTAAGAGCAAACTTGGCTGGCATTTAAACTAAGAATTCCAATTCAGATTGGTGGAGGAAGCACTCACATAATAAATCTGGGTGAATGTGTTTTATTGTTATAAAGTAATTAGTCTACTGAACAGGCTGTCTCAAATTGAGAGGTGCATTTTGTCTCTGGAGAAATGTCAAAAGATAGGATTTACTGTGCTGTTAAAAGAATACAAGATTGTGGAAGTGAGTGATTTCTCACTTTGAGTCCACTGCATGTATCCAAGGGCAAACTGACTACTGGTCTTACCTGTATCATTATTCTCTGCCCTCATTTTGACCCTCTAGAACAGCAAAGCAACATCCACTTTCAGTATCGTTCCCATTAATTATTCTTCCTATTTAATACTATTAATGTGAAGCTCCCTCCCCAACTTGAAATGTGACTTCTGTGAATTTTTGTTGTTTTTTTTTTTTTTGCCTCAGTATTTTCCTTGTCCCCATCACTTTGGCTCTGAATGTCTCTTTACTATTATGGCAAGCGAATGGCAGATACACAGTCCTGAATACTGCCTCATTCTATGACTTTTTATTGCAGAGGGAGGGGGAGTTTGTAATGTAAATATGGAAATACCAGAACCTTGCTTAAGGAGGCTCAAAAAAGTTTGAAACCTAAGAGTCATTTTCCTCTGGTGGTACTTCCTAAAAGTCATATCCATGCTGCTACCTCAGTACAACTAAAAAGAAAAGCATTCTGTTCAGAAGCCAAAGCTCCAGAAGCATGGATTATTTAAAGATTTGTTTCAGTTTCTCATTTTAACATGTGTTTTGGCCGGAAGAACACTCAAGTAAATGTCTTTGTAATATAAGCTCTGATTAAATGAGTTGAAACCAAGAGGAGCATTATTTAGGATAATCTTAACTCTTTTAAAAAGAACCCTATACACACAGGCAAATAAATATGCTTATATGTAAATACATGCTGGCACACAAAGATGACAAGAATATTTCCTTTCTCCTCCCACTGTAAGTGATAAAATGATTTAATTTTTGTTTTAACATAACATCAAAAGAACAACCATTAAAAGAATTAAACAGCAGATGCCTTAAAGGTGACTTAGTCTGAAATACAAGCTTCCCAGGGCTGGGAGGGGGAAATAGGAAGCAAGATGTTGGGTCCAAAGGAGAGGACCTTAAGCAAAAGTACTGCATAAGGCACAGAATCATAGAATCTTCTGGGCATCTCACCCTATCAGAACGTGCGCCAGGCCAAAGCAAAGACAGACTTCTGCCAGGTCTTTGGAAAGCACTTGGAAGTGACCTGGGAGAAACAGACAACACCCAGGTAGCAGTGTTACCTTGGATTTTCACAACCACAAGGTGAATAACTGAAGAGCTTGGCAGAGGAAATTACTATGAAACCACTATGGAGCACAACCACCAAAACATGGACCCCTCAAAATCAACAACTCTTGCTGAAGATGAGGTCATAAGTCTAAAAAACCCCATGGGAACCACACCATCCCTAAGAACTCAAAGTAGAAGAGTATAAAATAAGTACAATTAAAATGAGTTTCTAAAGTGATGAAAACTAATGAAAATAGGAACTGAAGAAAACTGGCAAATTTGAAAGAAAAAGAATCAACGACCACTTCAGAAATCAAAGGTGCTGTCAATGAAATCAGACACTCAGTGGATAAACATTACATGGGCTGAGATAAACACAAAGGTTACAGTACGGAAGAAACCAGAACATACACTAAATAAAACATTCAATCAATAAAACCTAAAGCGATTCCAGAAAGAACAGCTAACTAAGGAATAGTCAAAACAACAAAAATATTCAGCATATTCTTAGTGAAGAACACTGAGATGAGATGCTGAACAAAAGGAAAAAATAAACTGCATGTAAAACTAGTGGTAAAACAAGACTAAGACAAAAGAACGGGGGGAGCAGAATAAACTCATGCTTGTCACTAACAGCTCAATGATCCAGAAATGTGTTTTTAAACAACTAACCTCCACAGATGTAGAGATAATAAAAATACAGACACAGCATGTGCTCCGTTTCCCCCTGCCTCAAACATTCTGGGAAACACCCTGAGTGCAGCTTGTTCTCAGTTTGAGGTTTGAAAACCTCAATTTAGTGTTGCCAGTCTAAATAGACTTTAACAATGCATTGCCTCGCTTCGTCAGGCACCAAACTGTATTATTAACTGAGTCTTGAATTTCACTAAGAATATTCTTCTGTATCATAACTGCCAATTTTTCTTAATGCCTATCTAAAGCTAAAGTGTTTATTTCTATAACCCAATTTATCTAGCAAAAAAGTACCTAGAGTGCATTCTGATGACAAGAACCCCACCTTGTGGCAAAAATTTTTCACAACCAAGTTTGGTGTGGAACTGCCTTGCCATTCTCATTCTGAAGACAAATCTCTGTTGAGAAGTTATTATTTTATCTGCTTCAACAGAGAGAACTTCCGACCCAGCATTTATCTTATGTCTCTGATGGCACCACAATATGTAGTAAATCTGCAGAGCACAGCAATTCTGGGACTCTTTATTTTCAAGTGAAAGCTAGTAGTTTTTGCACAGCTTACTTTACTGCAGGAATATTTTATGAGAAAACAAACATGTACTCTGGGTTAGCATGTGAAATACTATCTATCATCTATGAGATAATGTCCCAATATTCCACTTTCTACAAGATGAACTCATGTACTTAAAGCAATCACAAGACAAAAATTCTCCAAATACCTAAGGACACTGTAATTATCACCATACTTAACAATGATATGCAGATAATACACACCGACCTGTTTATCATTTTCTTAAAAAAAAAGTGGCTTTAATGAGTTTATTTTCCATATTTTAAAAAACTAGACTAGAAATATCTCCATTTTTATATCTTTAAAAAGAATGTTTTCCTCAGTTTCTTCCCTCAGTGTTTCTATGTTCCCATGTGACTTTCCTATTAATAGATTTTTGAAAGGTCTTTTACTGTTAACAGGCTAACAAATATAAAACTGAGCACAGCGGCTAGCTCAAAAGAAAGCAACCCTTGTTTTTATTGTGATTACCATTATTATTAAAAACAGTGAAAATTATTTCCATTTATTTCCATTTATCTTACTCGGTGTCTTAAAACCCTAGCTCAAACTAGTCAAATTTTTTTATAAAAGGTGAAATACTTTTCTTCTCAAATGTTTTTGAAGTTAAGACAGTAAATTAATATTAAAACAGCTTTATTTTGTTAATGTCACATAAGAAATTTAAGCAAGTTACACTATCTTAAAAAACACAACTAATGCATTTTAAGAGATGCCCTTCCCTCCCCCCAGCCCCTCATGAATTATCTAAGAGAAGTAACCATAAAACATAGTTTTGCGGAATCCTTCATTCAGACTTGCTTACATGATGATTAGGTTAATATTGCCTTCTTACAAAATTTCTTTTCTATTAAAAAAAAAAAGTTGTAGCCTTGATTGTTTATTACAAAAAAATTCAGTACAAAAGTTCAGTATGTTGAAAAATGCTTTTCCCCGCCCTCACAGCACCGTTATATATAGCAGAGACTAATCAAGAGCAGATTGCTAATCTAGATAGAGCAATCTTCATATTATACCCAGATACACAGTGGTTTATTACCAATCCCTCCCCTTCTCACAAGAACTTAAAAACAAAAAAACAAAAAACCCCACACATAAAATACAAAAAAATGTCAAAAAATTTGAGGGACCCTTTCCAAACAGTACAGTTACTTCAGTGTCAATAATTCACATCTTGCAACAAAGTGTATGGATATGATTTCTTTTACAAAACTTTTCAGTGTCAAAAAAGGAAATTAAGGCCATCAATTCGCAGCTTAAAAATTCACATAAAGGAAATATAAAAATATTCTGTGCTTCTGAGAAGGCTCTGCACTGTATATAGGTAAGTAAGGATTACCATACGTCTTTACTTTGAGGAAGACAGTTGATTTGAGAAGTTTACATAATTGCACAGCTTCTATTAGATGCTCTTGGAGTTCCCTGATGAGAAAAACAGAAAAGAGAAACATCAGTGCTAAGAAAATGAATCACAGTACTTTAAAAGAAGTCAACAGAGATCCCACAAATCCAGATTACCTAACTTTAAATAGACCTTACCATTTCTCACATTTTCACTTTGATTGTCTCACAAACTTCTTTCCTGAAATACTCCCAACGAATTCCAGTATGGTAATAGTAAAATTTGGCTGCACATTCGAATTCTGAGTAACTTAAAAAAATCTTCTGATCTAGATTCGTAAATCAATTAAATGAGAATTTCTCATCTAACTGGGGGAAAATACCTATTTAATTACAAAGCTCCCTAAGTAATTCCAGTCATATAGATTAAGTTGAAAATTGTTCAGTAACTTCCTTTTATAACTGAGCAAAGAGAAAATCTGTGGACTCCATTCTGAATAACAAAATGGTTTGTTTGATCCCCAATTTCCACATCCTGAATCTTTGTCAAAATGCCTCCATTTCCTCCATCCAGTTCTCTCTTTTTTTTCCCTATTAATAGAGTATCTGCCTGCCTTGTCAAACCTGCGCCAACTTTCCCAAGCTACCTGGGGAAATACAGAAAAAGGTACAAGGCAGATAAGATATGGGAGAAAGAATTATGGGAGGTAGAAATGACTCCTTTACTTGGCAAAGAGAAAGGTGACCATCAGGCACAAGAGCCCTCAGATGGCAAAGAAGAGCTGTTGCTTTATTTTTTTTTTAAAGATTTATTTATTTATGCATATAAGTACTGGGGTACAGGCCAGAGGTGTGGGGGGTGAGAGGATTCACCACAGACAGAGCAGGGATC
>JAGFMF010011668.1:2717105-2730932 GCA_019455555.1 Galemys pyrenaicus
CCCCTCCCTGGCCGGCAGCAGGGATCGAACTCGTGCTGCAGCGGCTGCCGTTTGCTTCATAGTGCGTTGCTTAACCCACTGCGCCACCAGGGAGGCCCCGAAGAGCTGTTGCTTTAGAGGAAGGTTCCTGGCATAACCCATGATGAAGCTCCTAGTCTCAGCCTCAGAAAACATAGCTGCTATGTCCCTTGAAATGGCACTGGTTGGGGAGCCATGACTGGGAATAAGTGAGTTTAGCAGATGAGGCTGCCCAGATGCCACAGTTCATCTGCCAGTGTCTCTGGTTGTTTAGCACACAGCACACTCAGCACCTGAGAGGTGCTCCTGACCAAGGACGGGATGGAGACCAACTTGGCACAGGTATACATGTTCAGGGAGCGAGGATATGCAGGAGAGCTGATCCCAGTGCAGAAAAAACACTGCTTATCTATTTCTTCATCACGCATTAAATTCCTTTAAAACTTTGTAATATAACTTGCAAATTAACACTGAATTGGTTTCTTGAAGGTCACTCAAAGTTCCCTAACCAACTCAAAAGGCCACTGGATTCATTCTCTAATCTGAAGTCAACAGCTGAACTGCCTTTCTATCTTCCCTCTTTTGAACTTCAACAGCATTATTCTCTCATCACAAAAGCTAAAAAACCTTACATATCTGACTCTTTTTTCCCTTCTCTCACCTTCAAATTCAAGCACAATACCTGAATGAGTCTCCATTTAAATAGCCCCTAAGTTTCTGCAGTTTCCTTCCAGAGTCAATCCCTGATGTCTCAATTTTTCCTTGCTCCAGCATGCACAACCTACTTGCTTAGGCATTCCATACTATGTTAACTTAACACTAATCTTGCAATTTCATTTCTCCCTCATACATACTCTACAATGCAAGGAGATACACAGACATACTCATTACCTTTTTTTAATCCTATCAGAGTCAGCTGTCACGCTTTAAAGAATGCTGGGCTGAACTAATGAGAAATCACATGGGGGGAAAAAAAAAACTTGGAGACATTCCAGTCCCAAGCTCCCAGCCAAATGTAACTTCATGACTGACTTATTTCTCCACTATGTGGCGCAAAAGAACTCAACCCAGTCAAATCACAGATCATGATATGCAAGAAATCACTGTTTTAAGTCACTGAATCTGGGATGCTGCTGTTATTATAGTCACATGTAATTCAAATCCCCTCAAATAATTGCCAACTCTTCAAATACTGGATGAGCATAATTCTGTGAGATCTCAACTATGTTTGAAAAACCTTCTCTAGCATCTGGTATACTGTAACTCAAGCTCCAAGCCATTTGTGTGGCATACTGGCATACCTCCTCTATTGTTACAGTGCTCCAGTCATTTTAATGCTTCTCACTAAGGTCAGGAAATATATCTTGTTCTTGTTTGTTGTTAACGTCAAGTCTAAAGTATGTGTTCTTAAATAACTCTTTCAAAATGCCAGAGGAGAGAGCCAAGTCAAATTTTACCTCGATGAGCCCACCTGAAGCAGTTCTCAAACTCGGGGGTAAACATGGAAGAGGTTTATTTGGAGTAGAAATAACTGGGGGAAAAAAAATAACTCTAATATCTAGAGACATAAAGAAGTCTGGTAAGGATAGGAATTTTGATTAATAATCAAATTCAGCTTGAGAACATAAACCCAAGACTCATTAGTTAATAATAATTACAATTTAATAAATCAAAATCAAATTTGGAGTTTATTTCAAGGGTTTTCAAAAGCACAAGCATCAGCTAAAATCTTGTAATTAGATAATTAAGAATTTAATATGGAAAAAGTGTCTTACAACGAGTTTAAGTATTCCCTTTATGTTAATATGCAAATGCTTGCTTTAATATAGTGATTGAACTTTTACAACATATAACCCTTTGGTAAATAATTTTCAGCATGCATTCAAATAAACATACTTATTTTAAGTAATATACATGGCCCTCAGATAATATATTATGTCTCATAAATTGACAAAGTTGAAATTTTGTATGAGAAAAAGTTTCAAAATGCTAGTATGTTTTTTTTCAGTACCCTAAATTGCTGTCTTAAATGACCATTACAAAGAACAAAGTCTACCTGATATATCACTGATCTAATCTATCAAGTAATGCTGGGATGGGGGAACAAACTCCATAGCTGCTTTTGTGTTTCCACTGTAATTCTGTTAAAAGAATTTAAAACAAGTATATTACGGTAATACCTGCTGGTGGAAAAGTTCTTCCTCAACAGCCACCTCAGCTGCCTCTTCCTCCTCCTCTTCCTCTTCAGGTATGGTTGTCTTAAAGACTGTACATCTTTGTGCAACTTCCTAAAGATAAGAATTAAAGTTATTTTTAAGTTAAAACCTTAAAATCACCAAGACTATGGGGACAAAGGGAATTTTATTCTTTGCTTAAGTTTAAGAAATAGCAGTCCTATGCCAGGGACTTTTAAGTGGTATATCAATAGTTTTTGCTACTGAACAGAATTTTTACATAATTAGTAGCAGTTCCTGTATCTTCAGTATTCTCTTCAGGAAAGCTACTGGCTTCTGATTTGAAATACCTGCTGAGAGGTTTCCACTGCTTTTATGCCCATCCTGTTAACTAAGAATTCTGTAAATGATGTGAGACACTAAATTCTTTTTTTTTAATACTTCCCTCCTATTTGTCTTTTTGGTTTGTTTTTATTTTACTTTTATTAATTTACTTTACAATGTAGCACCCATAGAATTCCCACCAACAATTCACCTGTGCACCATCACCATAGTCCCTTGTGTTCTTCCCATCCCTGCCTTAATCCCAATCTCCCCCTCTTCCCTGCAGAATGTCTGTTTTGTAGCTGTTTATTTTTGTTTTGTTGAGGCTTTTTTGGAGTTGTTGTTCATTTTTTTTCTCCCTTGATCCCCTATATTCCTCCTATAAGTGATACCATCCAGTATTTTTCTTTTTCCTTCTGACTTATTTCATTGAGCATAATCCCTTCAAGCTCCATCCATGTTTCTATAAATGGCTCTAGTTTATCTTTTTTATGATTGTTGAGTAATATTCCATTGTGTATATGTACATGTTCTTGACCCAGTCGTCTATTTTTGGGCATGTGGGCTGATTCCAAGTCTTACCTATTATAAATAAAGAAAGGGGTACATGTATTCTTCTGAATTAATGTTTTTGTGTCCTTTGGGTAAATCCTAGGAGTGGGATTGCTGGGTCATATGGTAGCTCCATTTTCAGCAGGCTGCGTACCGCCATACAACTTTTCCATAGGGATTGGACCAGTTTGCATTCCCACCAGCTGTGTCCTTTTTACCACATCCTCGCCAATATTTATAGTTGCTAGTTTTTTAAAATATGTGCCATTCTTACTGATGTGAGGTGGGACCTCATTGTGGTTTTGATTTGCATTTCCCTGATTACAGGTGATGTTGAGCATTTTCCATATGCCTGTTGGCCATCTGCATTTCTTCTTTGGAAAAGTTATCTTTTTAGCTCTTCTGCCCATTTTTTAACTGGGTTGTTTACTTTGTTTTTTGTTGAGCCTCATTAGCTCTTTGTTGGTCTTTGTAATCAGGCCCTTATCATTAGTATTAACTGAAAAAATGTTCTCCCTGTGGGGGGGGGGGAGGGGGGCACTAAATTCCTTGTAACGTTTAACATGAATTCAGTTATAAGGTCTAGGTTCCTCACAAAAAGGTTGTGATGAAAGTAAATGTTGAGCAAGATTGGTGGTCGACTGCTGTGATCTCAGCGAATGTGGTAGCACCTGATGAGTAAGATACAAAGGAGAAGCTCCTTTTACTCCCTCAGCAACTGATTCTTCTTGACAGAGGAGTGATATTTACTAATAAAACACTGGATGTTCTCTTGTATCCAGCACATGAGATAAACCTCTTATCATTCACTGCAGGTAAAACAGAAAGTAACTGCTTTCATTTTCTACTGAGAGATTTGAATATAGATGAGTTTCCTGTAGGGAATGCTGACATGCAAAGCACAAGCTAACCTGGTGATCGGCAGCAGGTAAAAGGAGTGTCCTAGAGTGTGATACAGAGCAGTTGCACCATGACCTAAGATCACCCAATAAGTAACTCCACAAAGAAAGACATCAAAAATAAGTCGGTAAAAGCACTGTCTGAAATTTAACACAGAGCAGCAAAGGAACAAAAACAAAAAACCAACCAACCCAGTGTCATGGAAGTAAGACTTCTGCAAGTAGTAAAGTAGTATTTTGTGAGGAGTTCTCATTACTGTTGCAGAGTTATGAAAGACAGACCATTTCAGTCTCTCAGTCAGCCAGAAATTTCAATTCTGTTGAGACTGGTTTATGTTCACACACGCAAATAGCTACTTCACATGCCAGCCGTCTGAAATGACCACAGTGGGAGCATTTTCAAAACAGCAATCAGTAAATGCTACAAATCAGAGCAATATATGTAAGTAATAACTATTGTATATACAAGTTTCAGTTATGCCTATATTCTAGAAGGTACAGAGTCTGCTTCAAATTTTATTTCCCTCATAGAAAAACACTTTATTTTACCATGATGACAGGTACTGGGTTTTTTTTGCCACTCAACACCCCTTCCTCATTTCTCAGCAAGAGCCTCTGTTTTACCTGGGCACCCGTCTCTCCCATGGCATGTGTGTCACACAGGAGCCACATGTGACCTAGCTGTGAGGATGGGAAAAGGCTCAAATTCTAAACCCATCCTCCAGGAACTAGAAAGCAAAGGCCTGGATAGAGATCTCACAGGGAAACATGTTCTTTCCTGTAAGTCAACCTGGCATGATAAATCTCCAAAAGCAGTTGGCAACTATCCTGCACCTATGAGGGAGACAACAGAATTATCAGTGGGACACTGAACCAATGGATCAAGTCCACGAACTTTAGGTTTTGGATAACATGAATCCATACACATTCCCATTATTTTAGAGGCAGTTAATATCAGATTCTCTGAATTTGCAATGCCTCAGCAAGAATAAATGTATGTATATTAATTTAAGTAGTCTTGATGGCAGTAATTAGAGATCGTTGCAAATGTGTTCTGGGACCTACAGATAAATATGGAACATGGTCTTACACAATGAAATGGATAATCACCAAACTACCTGTCTTATAATCAGAAATAACTAAAAACTGTATTCATATTTCCCAACAGAAATCTGTTAAAAAGGACAAAACCAAACAAAATATTTAGTGTTTTGATTTATGAAGGGAATTTGAGCTTCATCTGAAATACTACCTGTAGGGTCAGAGAAAAGTATCAGGCTTTTCCACCCTCCCACGGTTGGTATAATGATGGTCACCTGCAGTTCTGCACGCATGCCTAGGTGGGCATATGCAGGTGGGTGCACATGGGCTTGGATGCAGGCATATAAGGACAGCATCATGAGGACGCCAGCAGAACGAGAACAAGAGGAGTAGAAGAACAGGGGAGACAGAGGCAGAGAGAAGCAGCAGCAAAGCAGCCAAGAGAGTGAGATGTGCTGGGGGCTAGGAGGCCAGCCAGTCTCCTGGCCCCCCGGCACCCATGCCTGCCATGTACCTGATATTGCCTCTGATAATAAAAGCATAAAAGCCACTGAGGGCTCCAAGATTCCTTACTTGACCCGTCTGCCCAGAATCATCGAGAACTTGCTCTGTGCCCTTCCTGGCACCGCACTACCTCTCAAAGCCCAGGTCCCAGCATTTACTTTGTTCACATATCACTGTACCCATTTTGTAGGCTTTTAAACCTGCTACTTTCCAAATATCCTCCTGTAAAATTGTTTCTAATTTGAAACACATTTTCACACAGAAAAAAATTGTGATGCATGTCAACTAAATTGCACAGTTCACAAAAGCCTATTTTTCATCTGCTTTGTAACAGTGCTTTTCAATCTGAGCAGATCACTCCTAGTAACAATATTTTGAAAGAGATTTGTATTCTGTCAAATTCACATCAGGGAGAATTCCCACTTAAGGAGCTACAAAAATTCTACTGCCAACTTGGGTGACAGCACCTGGGTTGATTCGAAGATGCTAAAGCAGGAAAGCAAACAAGAGCTTTCCAAACAGACGAGCAAGAAGATCTAGCACCCTAAAATCTGTGAAAGACTGGAGGTATTTGCAAACTATGCCCCTCCCTGAAAATCTACCAGGTATTTGGAGGTAAATCCCCCAGGTGTACCCAAAAACCTCACACAATCATATTGAAGCCCTCAGTTAAAAAAAAAAAATTAATTCATTGCATTTCACTATCACTCTCAGCCTGAGATCAAAGACTCTTCATTTAGCAGGCAATGAATTCCTTAAGAAAAGCAGTGCAAACAGCCAGCCAACATTTACAATGGTGATGGATGTGAAGAAGGCTAAGCACAGACCTTCATTGCAAACCCTAAAACACCCATAATTACTGCTGTGAATCACTTTATTTCCCTGAATTTAAGTGAAAGTGCGTGTCTGATTTTTTTTTTTTTTATTTATCTAATTCTTACTGAAAGCCTATTAGGTGCAAGGCACGCTGCCAGAATAAATCAGCATAGGCCCTTGTTCTTAATGTGCTCGTTACTGTGTGAGACAGAACTGACAAGCACTCTGCCGGGCAAGAGGCTCACTTGGCACTAGAGGAGAAGGACACCCAGGGGGTTATTGCAATTGGACCTGCAACTCCTCCCTCCCTTGCAGACACTCATTTCTGACAGTGGGTGTACGTTAGGTTCTTTGACAAGAATTCTAGGGCAGACAGTTAAAAACAAATACATTAAAAAGATGTACAGTCCACAATCTTCAAACTCAAGAATTTCAAAAGCACAAGATTAATAACAAGCATTTACTAGAGATCAGATACGATTTCAAGCATTTCACAAGGACCGTCTTTTATAATCTTGTTATCTACATTATAAAATGAGGAAACTAGAAAGGTAAAGGATCTTAACCAGTATGTTGTGGAGACAAAAACTGGACACAGTGGTGTGACTCTGGAGCCTGTGCAAATAATTAGTACTTCTAAGGTAAATGGAAATTAACAGATTTTCCATCCTCCTGCCATTAGTGTCAATGATAGACACTTGTGGTCCTGCATGCATGCCTAGTGACAGGCACATGAGGTAGAGTGTGAGCATGTGTAGGTGAACACACCTGAGGCACAGGGCATACAAAGGTGGCGTCACAGGAACGCCATGAGCAGAGAAGAAGAGAGAGAATATGCTCAGCAGAAGCAGCAGTACTAAAAAGCCCAGAGAGAGTCAAGATTCGCTGAGGTCTAGGAGGCCTGCCAGACTCCTGGCCCCCGGCCTTCCCGCTGGCCATGTTACCTGCTTGCCTTTGATGTAGAAAAATTAATAAAAGCCTGAAAAATCCACCGAGGCTCCAGGACTCTTTGACCTGTGTAGGGTCAGAAAACAATCAGGTCTTTCCACCCTCCCACCACTGTGATGATGGACACCTGCAGTGCTGCGAGCATTCCAGAGTGGGCACGCGCAGTGGGCACACCTGAGTTTGACACGGGCATAAATGGGCAGCGTCATGAGGACGCCAGGACCGACAGTACTGACAAGCAGCAGCAATAGAAAGCAGCCCGAGAGGGTGAGATGCGCTGGGGGCTGGGAGGCTAGCCCCCCAGCACCCATGCCTGCCATTTACCTGGCCACCACTGACACTAAAAAGCGTAAAAGCCACCGAGGGCTCCAAGACTCCTTTCTTGACCCGTCTGCCCAGAACCAATCCTGAACCTGTCCAGTGCCGCTACAATCTGTCTGCTCAGATCCTAGAGAACCTGCCCTGTGTCCTCCTGCCCCTATAGTACTCTATAAGATAATCATGTCTCATTTCCAAAATCTGAAGGTAGCTTCACTTTGATTCACTCAGCAGCCTTGGTCAGATTTAAGCAATCAACTATTTTACACTTCAATCTGATATACTGGCATGATGAACTTTGAGGTGAAGCAGGTATTTAGAGCTACTGATAGAATGTCCATACCTCTCCCTGAGAATTTTTCAATATAACCTTCACATCCTCGCCAGTGCCCCAAGAGTTCTGGTTCTTCCAGATGAGGTCGGTAGGAGGACTGGCTGTGACACCAGCATTTGCAGCCCAGATCTGGAAAACAGAAAAGATGAGAGTCAGTCTACTCAGTACCCAGTTCTCTCTTATGCCAACATCAGCAACATAATGGTGAGACTTGAACACCTTGGACTGATTGTCTAAGCCTCAGACCTATGTGCCAGCTTTCAACTTGCTGATTAACTAGCTCTGTGACAAGACAACCCCAAGCTTGTCTAGGCCTCAGCTTTTCTATCTGATAAAAATGCTGACACCTGCATCTGAAACAAAGTTTCCTACACTGTCATCCTATTTTCTGTACAATCCAACTGACTTTGAACAAATTACCTTCCTCTCATCACCTATAAAATGAGACAGAAATGGCATTGGATTCCTGTGAAGAACAAGTGATTTCCCACACAGAGAAGTTGGTGCCTCAATGAGGACTATCTCTCATGTTAACACGCTGTTATCCTAGGGGTTTCATGGTCTATCTTCTGTGTTATAGACTCTCAAGCAGTGTTTTCCAGCTACGGAAAGCAAGACAAGGAGACGTCTGACCGCTCTCAAACCTTCTATAGTATGCAGTGTTATCTAGAACACTCATGCAAACTGGTAACTCTCCAGCCACTACCCTAGAGAGTCAGACAGTGAACTCAAAGAACATAGGAAAAGAATAAACCACCAACTGTTCAAGGTGGGGGAAACAACTGATTATTGAAAGAGGCAAGACAAAGAAAATAATTCTATTTATCTTTTCAGTAGCATTCTGCCATATATTTTAACTATCTAATCAACAAACTTTTACAGACTGTATATCAAAATAATATTTTGCGGATCTTGCATTAAATAAAATATAAAGCTGTACACCTCTGCTTTTGACTTTTTAAAGGTGCTACAAGAAAATTTAAATTACATTATGTAGCTCTCTTATTTCTGTTCTGGAATTTAATGATCTTTGCTATCACCTTGTACAGTTTTTAAAAAAGATCACTTATCCTTCATGTTTCTTATCACATTTAATGATACCTACTAAAGGAAAAATTACATTATTTTATATAATTGAGTTCTACACTAGACCTAAAGAATATATATTAATTTTGTCTCTGAGGAAGTATACCTGGTGGGATAGCAGATGACTGACATAATGGTTTCACATTAGAGAAAAAGAGAGCAGACTCAAATCTGAATCTTTTCAATTAAAATGTCAGTTTCTTTCCACCATATTATGCAGCATTCCTAAGACATATAACAGAACTGTGCCATTTCTCTCACTATGTTAATTACTAGAGGGCAGTGTAGTTAAGAGTATTTGTTCCCATTTTTATGCACTAATACAAAATTAGCACCTTTTTCACAATATCAGGGCCTACGAACATACTTTAAAAGAGGTTCTAAAGTGTTTGAGCCTTTGACTTTAAACTCTGTTATTGTTTAATTTTTTTAGATTTATTTTTATTTATCCATATAAGAACTGGAGTTTAGGCCAGAGGTATGGTGAATGAGAGGCTTCACCAGAGATAGAGTGGGGAGCACTCTGGCAGATCTAAGTGGGGAGAACAGGCAGATCAACTGAAATACACTGATGAGTGGAGCAGCAGAGGAGACAGAAGGGGTCTATTGCACCATGTGAGTCAATCAGCTCCCTGCAGGAAGCGAACTCATGCAGCAGTGGCTGGCGACAGCTTGAAAGCACTGAGCCTTACCCCCTGGTACCACCAGGGAGGCCTTCAACCCATAAATTTTAAATGTGTTTAATATTTTCTTAAAAGAAGCGATAAAAGGAAACAGCAGTAAACTCTACATTCTTTAAGGGTAAAAATAGTGGACTTCTTTAAAATATGTATAAAAGTTAACATTTTTATTGATTGTTAAATCACTAAATAAAAGCAAAGGAAATCTTGTGTTTGTTCAATATAGCATTCCTCTAAAAACCAAGCTAGCATTATTTATTATTTTTTCAAGACAGTTATTTTAGAACAAGAGAACCATTTAGAACAACATACATTAGAATACTAGAGTTCATCTCTCTAAATCTAAAACCACGTATGTCCTTTGCTAAATTATTATATGTAAAGGAGTGATTCTTTTTAACAATGCCTAGCAACTAATGGCTTTTATTCAAAACAAAAACTCTAGTCCAATGATAGTGACCAGGTCCTGGGCACCTAAATACTGTCTAGGTGATTTTCATGTCCACCCAAAACTGAAATCTTCTCATTTTAAGGCATATTCTAGCTTAATAGCTTTTCTTCCTAGTTCTCAATGCCAAGCAAGAATCTCTTGACGTAAATACTATGCTATAAATATCAGTGAGAAGACAACTGTTTCATATATATTAGACTATATAAATAAAAAGATCTCAAAGGTCAGTTTTCAATTTTTGCATTTCCCCCCAATTACATTTCTTGAGGTAAGAATGGTTTACTATTGTATCTGGTTTGGGGGTTTTAGGTTGTAACCTCTACAAATATATATTTTCACACCCCGCCTACCAATACCCTTGACTAGTTAATTATCACTCCAACAGAATTTTAAAAAACATTTTAATAGCATTTGTAATTCCTTAATAACATAAAGGATGTTTTAATGTTCATTGCTAAAATGTTTCTCTTTAAGCCTAATATTTTCTAGAGTTATATTAACTGTTAGGTAACATAATGAAGGTAAATTAAATGATGCGTGCATTCACTTACCGTAACAGTCTGGCCTGCCTTCAGCACATATCTTGAGGTATATTTGTAACTGACTGATGAGTCTCCAATTTTTCTGATCATCTCCCAGCCTCCCATGGGTTGATCCTATTCACAGAGCAAAATTAAGCAATGTCACTCCAAAAATACACAAAATCATGAAATTATTAAGTCTATCCAGTCATGCTTTATAATATCTGTACAGCTGAATTAAGATAGCCATATGGCATAAGACAGCCAGAATTTTCATTTTCTTACTATGAAAAGAGAACATGGTTTTGTTGTTCAGCAAGGTAGTAAATAACTTTTGACAAAACTACAGTTAATTATTGAGATACTTAATTTTTAAAGAGGACAAAACCTGGAAGAAAAGAATATGCACCAAATCAAGTGGCCATAGTCACTGCTATTATCAGGTGGGTCTTTTTAAATTTACAACAAAATCAAGCAGTCTTAATCAAAATATAAACACCTATAATAGAATTACGTTAAGTTTTTAAAATATAGGCACACAAGTTTAGGAGGAAAAAAACATGTTATTTTCCTTCTACTCCCTATCCCATCTCCACTCACAGGTAATTCTTAACTTCAAGCATCAGAGGCTCAGAAAGGGTCAACGATGCAGTGATCCAAGTCCTAGAAGACAGTTATCAATTCTAGCCCCCAACCTGCCTAGAGCTGCCTGACATCTGACGAATGGTGCAGGATTTTAAAGCAATTAGCTACACTAATTTATACCCTTCTTTCAGAAGGGATAAAGCAAGCTAAAGAGCCAACTTCAGTATAGCTCTACACATGAGCTTGCTCACTACTACAACCAAAATCTCCTTTAGCTTTTAGAGTCATCAGAGCCTTCGAGCCTGTTCTTTTTTTTTTTTAAAGATTTATTTATGCATACAAGCACTGGGATACAGGCCAGGTGTGGGGGGTGAGAGGATTCACCACAGAGAGCAAGGAGCAGAACAGACAGATCAACGGAAGTACACTGCTGAGGGGAGCAGCAGGCACAGCAGGAGAGGTCTGCTGCGCCATGTGGGTCCCCTCCCTGGCCGGCAGCAGGGATCGAACTTGTGCTGCAGTGGCTGCGGTTTGCTTCATAGTGCGTTGCTTAACCCACTGAGCCACCAGGGAGGCCCAGAGCCTGTTCTTTAGTATCAGAACTGCTACTGCTCCTTTACCTAGTCGAACTACTTATCCACATACAAGACAGTTTTAATAACTCTAGTGAGAAAAGGAGTGATTTTCACAAACGTTAGACAAACCCTGCTTCAGAAATGGCATCCAGGGCTTCCCTGATGGCACAAGGGGTTGAGTGCCGCACTGTGGAGCTTCCATAGCCACTGCAGTGAGAGTTCAATCCCCAGCCAGGGAGGGGACCCACATGGCAAAGCAGACCTCTCCTGCCTCGCCTGCTGCTCCCCTTAGCAGTGTACTTCAGTCCATCTGCCTGTTCTGCTCCCTGCTCTGTCTCTGGTAAATCCTCTCACCACCCCACTCCCGCCTCTGGCCTGTACCCCAGCTCTTATATTAAGCATAAATAAAGACCTTTTAAAAAAGAAGAAATGGTATCCATGCCACTGCACCCCTGCCTCTTCCTCTAGCATCCTCCTACTCCTTCATGATCCCCAGTGACAAGCTGCCCAGCCAAGGAGGACCTTCACCACTCAGCTCTTCAGAGCCCTAGCTCGAAATTCGAGAATTCCATTCTATGCTTTGTGTTTATTTCTAAACAAGTAATTTCAAAATAGAGCTTCATATTATTTTTTTATATAAATTAAATCATCAGCACTCATTTAGAGAAAGATACTCCCTGCATATAATAGCAGTGGGTAGCCACAGCAACTTTTCCACAAATCTAGCTTAGGGCAGGTAATAATATCTACTCATGCTTAGGAAGGACACTGTGGCAAAACGACCAGGTATGAAGAAAAGCCTGGCTCTGCAAAGGAGGGCTAATGCAGAAAATTTTTAACCACTAAGGGCACCACCTCCTCCTCCTATTTCAAATTATACTTCAGTCTTTTGTCAATTCAACTAAAAATGGAGGGGGAGACTGATTCTATGAGGAACACTGAATCCAAATAAAAGCTGAAGAGATCTTGTAATTACAAGGTAAGTCACAATCAACAAGGCCTCACTGGGGGGAAAAAGGAGTTTTAACCTGTTCAGAGGTGTTCTTCAAGCGGATAAACTTGCCATCAACGTCTATCTCTTCAATGCAGACATTCCCAGTGGCTGAAGCAGAATGAGAGATGCTAACACTACTGCTGGCCTCTGATTCTTCCACATCGACTCGCTTCCGCTTTCCTCTGGTTGTACGCACACTGCGACTTGATGATGCTCGTGATACTGTCACACGGGAAGAAGGACTTGGCGAGAGCTTTAATCTATGTAGGAGAAATAAAATAGTTCATTTATGAAATGGTATACCTCCCTGCCTTAGAAAGAATATTGAAATTCACATAAATTTCCAAAGTAAAACATAATTATGTGTGCATATCTTAACTAGGATGAATATATTTATGCTATGATGCCCAACCATCAATTTTCTTTAAAAAAAAGGAAAAAAAGGTTAATTTGAATGTTTTCCCTAAGAAAATATAACTAGAATGCAGCAAGTTTGTAGAACAGAGGGTGGAAATGAATCGATCTACCCCCGCTCCCCCCGCCAGTCTACAGCAACCACTGTTAGCTTTAGTATGCTTTCCTGAATTGCTTGATGTTTTTTCTTTTTACAAAATTATAATCACAATGTACACAATATAAAATTGACTGGTTTTTTATTCTAAAATTGGGCACTTTATAGACTTTTTTTTTTCTGAGCACAGGTGTTGAAAGCACTTACACACTAGCCTGATTTGAAAAGTACAAAGTGTCAGGAAATCTGTTGTCTTACGATATATTAAAATGTCAAAATATTTCAATTCTCGAAGAATAGACTCCATCCTGACAGTCAGCATTTAAAATAAGACTGCTGGGCCTCCCTGGTGGCGCAGTGGGTTAAGCAACACACTATGAAGCAAACAGCAGGCACCGCAGCACAAGTTCGATCCCTGCTGCCAGCCAGGGAGGGGACCCACATGGCGTGGCAGACCTCTCCTGCTGTGCCCGCTGCTCCCCTCAGCAGTGTACTT
>JAGFMF010011668.1:2730982-2749416 GCA_019455555.1 Galemys pyrenaicus
CTCTCTGTGGTGAATCCTCTCACCCCCCACACCTCTGGCCTGTACCCCAGTGCTTGTATGCATAAATAAATAAATCTTTAAAAAAAATAAATAAAATAAGACTGCTTATGCAAATTAATTTCCTGTTGTCAAAATAGAATCTATTAACACCTACCACTAACCTAAGTGTTAAGAGAAAATAAAGTCATTTTTTTTTTAAAGATTCATTTATTTATGCATATAAGAACCAGGGTACAGGGGCCTCCCTGGTGGCGCAGTGGGTTAAGCAATGCACCATGAAGCAAACCCAGACACTGCAGCATGAGTTCAATCCCTGCGGCCGGCTAGGGAGGGGACCCACATGGCGCAGCAGACCTCTCCTGCCATGCCCACTGCTGCTCCCCTCAGCAGTGTGTTTCAGTCAGTCTGCCTGTTCTGCTCCCCACTCTGCCTGGTGAATCCTCTCACTTCCCACGACTCTGGCTTGTACCCCAGCTCTTATATGCATAAATAAATAAATCTTAGGAAAGAAAAGAAGCCAAGATGCCATATTTAAAAAAAAAAAAAAAAAAGAACCATGGTACAGACTCCGGAAGTGGGGGGTGGGGGCACGGGGTGAGAGGATTCACCAGAGCCAAGTGAGGAACAAAACAGGCAGAGTGACTGAAGTACACTGCTGAGGGGAGCAGCAGTGGGTGAGGCAGGAGAGGTCTGCTGCGCCATGTGGGTCACCTCCCTGGCTGGGGATTGAACTCATGCTGCAGTGGCTGGGAATGCTTCCTTGTGTAGTGCTTAACCCCTTGCAACACCAGGGAGGCCCCTGTCATGTTTGTTTTTTTTAATCCTACTTACCTTTCTTTAAATGAAAGGGTAGGGGGAAGAGGGAAGGCAGACTGTGATAGCATCTAAATTCCTTACCTCTCTTCTTCACCTTCTAAGAGTTTTCTATAAGCACTGATTTCCATGTCCAGAGCTAATTTGACATCAAGCAGTTGTTCATAATCATTCAGCTGCTGCTGCATCTGATCCCTTATTTCTGCCATCTCTCTCTCTTTGTCAGACAGCATGCGCCGAGAGTTGTCTCTTTCTTTAGCAAGCAAGTCCTCCAACTCTTGAACCCTCTCCAACCATGCTCTCGACTGCAGATTTCAAGGAAACACAGTTACTCTCTAGGAACTCTCCAAAGTTAGCCCAAGGCAGCTCTTTTAAGCCATTTTCCACACTGGAAAATAAACAAAATCCTGACAAATCCATGATAGAATTCAAAAGACTTTTAAAATATTAAAAACCAAGGTTCCTCTAATACAGAATAGTTCTGAGGAAAGTTTTCTTTATTTATAAACCACCAAAGAGAGAGATATTCATGAAAAGTAAGTATCATAAATACACATAAAATTTTCTTCTTTTTGGTCAAATAAAAACCACTTTTAAGTTGGCACAGACTTGTTTTTTCCTTGACTTTTTCTAAAGTCAAGTCTGGCTCCCCATGAGGCTTTTATTATTAACAAAGCAAAATAACTAAAAAGATAGAAAATTCACTAACAAAAGAAATCTAAAGGCGATGAAAATCTGTGTTGGAGAATCACCTGGAACTACTCAGAAACCAAAGAAAAGGGATTCTGGTTTTCTATAGAGGCAGCACACACTGTAGTACACTGATGTGTGGGCTGTAGGGTGTACTTATAAACATCGAAGCTGTATTTCGTATTTGGAAAAAAAAGAAAAAAGAGAGAGATCACATATCCTACACCAGAAAGTTCACTTTATAAATTTTGTGGATCATTAGTTAATTATTTATCTGCAGTAGCCATAGTAAATGACAAAGATAATTAACTCAGAAAGACAAAAGATTAACTTGGGTTACCTCCTACAATCACAAGTAGCTTCACCAGAGCCAGAAAGGGCAGCTACTGTGCAAAAATGAATCTCGGAGACTACAAAAAAAAGGAGCACTACATGTTACAGACACAACACTCCTGTTAATAGTATTTTGCATAGAGTATGTCTATGTGCAGGGTAAATTTTTTTTGCATTTTATGCACTGAATTTTCATTCAGTGCACATGTACACTGAAAATTCAGTGCATAAAATGCAAAAAAAATTTAGTATATACATATATATGTATACTGGGATTGAACAAATAAGTAAATGGGATGGTAGAAAGCAGGTTCTTACTTTCAAAGAGAAAAGTTGCAGGGAGCCTAAAACAAACCCTGTGGTACGGGGTTAGTCACAGACGTCCAAATGAATTTATGTTTAGCCTAATATCCACATATTACCTAGCTCTGTCAGCAAGAGGGTCAGTACTAAGGACAATTCTCAGTGCCCAGATCTAAATTTCTATGTAGACCATTTTCCAAAAAAGTAAACCTGAGCTCCTTGAAGAAATGACTGCTTCCAGGGCTGGGGTAGGAGATATGAGTCGGGAGCATCTTAATAGTCTAAGTTAAAAAAAAAAAAAAAAAAAAAGCACAAAAGAGGAGCAGAAAGACACAGTAGCTAACCTGATCCTAACTGCCAAAGCTGGAACAATCTGAACTAAAGTGATGCTATAGTCTTTACTGGATTATATAACCCAAAGTATAAAATAAATGTTCATGAATCCATTCCAATATAAACTGAAAAAATATAAAAATATTTAGGTAAAGATAAGACAAATTTTAACAAAATTCCAACTATTAATTGTAAAAACTCCCCTTTGGAATGTGGAACTTATTAATCCCTGATCTTCACTCTTGAAGGTGGGCTGAACTTAGTGACCCATTCTGAGAACAGAAAATGGAAAGGAAAAAATAATAATCTGACAGTGGGGAAACCTGCAAACACTACATTCATTGATAAAGGTTTACATCGCCAATAACATTATCTCTTTGAGGCAAGTGACAACCCATAAGCCCAATCTAATCATGAGAAAAGCATCAGACAAACCGAGATGGGGGCACAGTCTACAGAATACCTGGCCAGTTAGTTTCCCTTAAAATGGCTGTGGTTATAAAAAACAAGGAAAGCCTCAGAAACTGTCACAGACCAGGAAACTATAGAGACATATGGACAGAAACTATAGAGACATATGGACAGAAACACACCTGACATGAACAGGGAACCTACTTAATAGTTATGCACTGATGTCAGTATCTGAGTTTAAAAGAGGTGCCATGGTAATATAAGATGTTAGAGATCAGGAGAAACTGGGTAAGGGAGACAAAGGAACTATCTGTACTATCTTCCAGCTTTCTTGTAAATAAAAAATTATGTCAAAATAAAATGACTATTTAAAAATAAATCAATTAAAATCCAGAGTAGCATTTTCCATTATTTATCACAAGTGGGCATTCCTCTGAAGAGTAATATACTAACATAACCTCTGCCTCAGGGAACTATATGTGTAAAAGCTATGCTATAAATTGAGAAATCTATTTTTCCCCTCAACCTTTTATTTCCTCCCAAAGAAAAAAGATACTTTTGAGTTCAAAATGCCTCCTCTTCAATCCATTCCTTCACTAATTTCCCATGTGGGACTGAGAAGACAGAATGCACAATAAGATGGAGTAAAGGAGTTGAGGCAAGACATAAACTACTCAAAATTCGTAAGTAGCCTATCAGGTTAAATCTGTGAACCAAAAAATATGTCTTTAGTATTGTAGAGTTCGAGGGGGAATAAAATCAAAATCTAGGCATGCAAGTTTTGAAGTTACTCCGAATTGCTTTGCATTTGAACAGAAACATTTACATTGCATTTTAAATAGCTGCATAAAAAAAAGAAAAAATAAATAAATAGCTGCACTGTACCTGTTGTGTAGTGCAAAATAAGGAACATAACATGAGAGCGGTATCTAGATTCTTCTTCCCAATTCTACCATTAAGCACCTGTGAGATTCCTTGCCAGCAGCAAATACCCTCACTACACCAGGATCCAATTTGCAAAATAAAGAGGTCTAACTAGATTATCTGAAAGAGCTCACCTCTAAATCTAAAATTTAATGACTAACAGCTAATGGTCTGCCTTTTTAAAGTTTCATTGGTAATAGTTACTACTATATTTGTACCATTGATTATGATTTAGCTTCAATGAAAGTTTCTAGAGTTTAGGTGTTAAGAAAAATAAAAATTAAAGCATTGCTTTTATTTATTTTTTTAAAGATTTATTTATGCATACAAGAGCTGGGGTACAGGCCAGAATCATGGGAGGTGAGAGAATTTACCAGATAGAGCAGAGAGCAGACCAGGCAGACTGACTGAAACACACTGCCAAGGGCAGCAGCGGGCAAGGCAGGAGAGGTCTGCTATGCCATGTGGGTCCCCCCTCCCTGGCTGGAGGCAGGGATCGAACTCGTGCTGCAGTGGTTGCGGTTTACTTCATAGTGCATTGCTCAACCCGCTGCGCCACCAGGGAGGCCCAAAGCATTGCTTGTAAAGTGCCACTGAAGACTTCTCTACAAGTCCTCTGCAAGGACTCTGACCAAAAAATTAATTTGGCCAAAGTCATAAACTCTAGATAAAAATGCTGCTGCAAGCAATTTGTGGAATTCCTAATTTCAAAATACAACACAGGTATTACCCAGATTATTTTAAACTAGTTCCTAAAGTCAGTCGATTTCTAAAGGCTATGTCAATTCTAAGTAAAATTTATGAAATACTTTACTAATATGAGTCATACAACAGAAAGGAAACTCTTATGGCCCAATAGGCAGTATGCCGAAACTGCTGTGACTCAACAACAAATAAGAGCCACTATGGGAAATACTGAAAGTTTTTTTAAAATATGATCTCTCTAAGGCTAAGATTTACCAACTAATGATAACACTCCTCAAAACATATTATTTAGCCCAAAATCTGATACCAGTAACGAATAGAGAAGGATTTCAAACCTTTACCCCGCCTCCCCAGAGAAATGAAAAACTATCTAAATGAAGAGGTGCCTCTCCTCTCCTATTTCCTAAGGAGTTAGTTCCTAGAAACCCCCAGGACCCTGCTTAATGTCATTTAAAAACCACTAACCTGAGGATACAGAACTACTCCCAAGAACAGTTAGAATATAACTAACAGGCAAAGAGGAACAGCCCTGAACTTGCGTCAGTAGACATGGTTTCAAAGTCTACAGTAACCCTTGAGCCACAGGCCACTCTCAGTCTCAGTCTCCCCATCTGCAAAACACCTGTAGTTAAGTCAAGTGGATTAAGCAGCAGCCAGAAGGGTAGGGAAATAAAAACCTAAGAGACTTAGGAACTAGAATCTTATTTATTAAATGGAGATAGTAAACTTAAATTCACAGTAAGAAGAGCTCTATTTTGAGACAGCTACTTAGTGAAATAATACAATGAGAAAAAGAGTACTAAGTCCCTACATTCACCTAGCTCTGTGGTCACTAAGTGAACACAAATCCTTCCAGCTGTAATGTGACATGAAAATTTCCAAATAATACAGGATGAAATAGGTGTGAAATAAATTTAATATCCCCATTGTGAATCATAAAGGACATATGATAAGCAATGTAAAGTTTCTATTTTTTTTAATCTCGCCCTAAATAAGAAAAGCTTAAAAATAAATTTTATTCTTATGTGGGTATTTTAAAACAAAATTTCCCTTTAAGGAAAACAGAAGTTGAAGTTACTTCCCAAGTAATTACTAAGACATTCTGAATACCTATATGGTTGTGTGAGCACTATGTGTGCTTATCAACATCATCCCTAACCTGAAACAAATTTCAAGTGGGTGTTCACACCTGCTTAAACTGCACCCAGAGCCCCATCACAGATCAGCAAACACCAGATCAACATAGCTAGCGAAGTGTGTTTGTTACTCAGGATTACAAGTGAATGAGTTAAGTCACCAAAATCTTAACTAATACCCACTGAATGCTCTTTCCCAAGACCCTAATTACTAAGCAGTTTGAGCACTAAGAGAATTTGTCTAGAAACATAAAGTATATACCACCCACAGAGAATTTTTGCATTTTTTCAGTTTGGTTTCCAAATATGATGAAAAAGGAGTGCACTGGGAAGAAAGCACAGTGTTTAAATAAGGCTGCTGGACAAGTCAGCCTGGAAGGGGAGATAAGCCCACAGAACAAACCAGGGGTTTGCTTCCTCAGGCGTAACTCCCTTAGCTCTGTGTACTTCATTAACTTAGTAGTAACTGAGGATTAACTTAGTAGTAACTGTGCTCAGAAGATGACTCTACAACATCTGAGGAGTACAGTGAAACCAGAGTGCATATGATACCAGCCTGTCTGGCAAGCAGAGGAGGAGTACAGTCAGGCAGAGTAAAAGGGTAGACTAGTGTGGTAGAAGTTGCCTTCAAGTTCAGCTTCAAATGTTAGGTAGGGAAAGTCACTTACTGACCTCTTTCTGTAGATTGGAAAGCTGAGATGAAAGGTTCTCAATTCTCATCCGACTTTCCATCAGTTCCTCTCTGGCACTGTTGACAGTAGAAGTATTCATCTCTGAGGATAGTCTGGCATTCTCAAGCTAAACGAAGAAGCAAGCCATAATGAGTCTTAAGTAGTAAATGTGAACAAAGAAATAAGGAAGTATGATTCACCTCAAGACGTTTCATTTCAAACTCATGCTCGTAACTGGTTAACGAAACACAGGAAAAAGCATCATGAAGTTGGCTGATGTGGTGTGAACTACCTTGAAAGCCTTTCTAACTTTCCTACTCAATTCCCAATATACAAGCTTTAACAACACTAATATGCCTGGGTGTTTACCCAAAGTTTATTTCTTCAACATTTCACCTATCATATCTCAGATAATACAGCTAATAAAGAGACTGGGGCAAAAGCAACCAGACTGGAGATCTTTAGAGGAAAACAAACATCACATATCCCTAGCCCACTAAATCTACCACAAAATATGAAGCAATAAGCAATATAGAATTAAAAAAGCAATCTATAAATCTGATTTACAGATTATTTCAAATACTTCCTTTCAGAAGCAAAAATCAGCTCTTCAGATAAAAACAATACCTGTTCTTCTAAATACCCATGATGATCTGTTCTGTGTGTTTCAAACACAGTATATTTTCATTGACATCTGGTTCCCTTTGAGGGCCCAGGCTATGTGATGCCTACTTTAGCTCCTTCCTAACACAATGACTAGCATCAAATAAATGTTGTACAATGAAAACTATGGTTTAAAAGGTCTCTCCCTTTCACCAATTATTATTTCATGAAATGTACTAATCAAACATGTAACATTTAACACACTGGAGTAAAAGATCATTTACTTTCCTAGGAAAACCTGTACATATTGGTGATTTTGTGGAATTTTACGAGGTCTGCTAATATTAGTAGAAAATCTCTAACACTTTAAAAATGAACGGTATAGCACAGAAAGGAGTAAGAAGAACTTCTCATTTGACTTTTTCAAAAAGCTCAAAGTATAGTGGTCACAACCTATGTACATGGGAATGCACATGGAAATCAGCTAGCTGCACGTCGATGTGCACTTACTATTAAATGGAAGTAGAAAACAGCATGATTAGTATTTATTACTTGAACAAAAGTATGTCCAGATAATTTAGGTTAAACAATAATGACATAACATGAATGATCAACAGGACAAAAACAAATCCCTATCTGTTTACTACCAATTTCTACCAACATTTACTTTGTTGAAAAGTACTTTGGGGAAAAAAAAAACATTTCCTATGTTCATGGAGACAAAGAGAATTCATTTAAGAAAACTAGAATAAAGCAAACACCAATGAATAAATAAAGCAGCCACCAGGGTGACTATGAAGTGATGGTTTCGGTGTTTAACCAATGCTCAAGGACATGCTCACCTTGGCGTGGTATGTCTGTTCCAGCTCTTCCTTGTATAGTTTCACTTGAGCATCATGCTGCTCTCTCATCTCATGAAGGGCCTGAGCCAGCTTGTACTCATATTCAATCTGACGCCCAGAATCCACCTCTACCAACCGAGTTTCATGCTTCCTCCTGGTCTCATTAATCTCCTGGGAGGAGGAGGAAATGACATAAAACCAAGTTATCATGGCTGCACCGATACAAGTTTGAGTGACACCAGAGTCACCTGAAGTTCTACACATCAGCTGACTCTGTCCAAGGTCAAGCAACATGGAAACTAATTTTGAGTAGAAGATGGAGATGAAATTAATGACAACATGGTAGTTAAGTCCAATGAATTGCACGTTTCTTTTCAGAAATAACTATTTCTCTGAAAGCAGAAGGTCTGAAAGATTCACTGAAGTACCATATGATCAGATAATTATGTCCACTGAATGAATAGTGATTGTTGTGTCAATGATCAAAAGACATCTCTTAGATCTTAAAAATCTACAATGAAAACTTAATAAATAATAAATGTCAGACAACTTCAACTAAAAGAATTATATATATATAAAACACTATTTTCTTACATATACTAAGATGCAGGGAGTAGAGCACACCAATTTACACAACTTATTTTAACAACTGCTAAGCTATGAATATGAAAATAGAATCTTATTAACAATATTACTTTATTATCTCAAGCACATCTGGCAACTTGCTATTAAAAAACAGAGAGCAGGCATGACCATCCAGTTTATTTTAAAAGAAAGACTAGTTGGCTAGAAACTCAAAGAATAAAATTTCCATACCAGTTTCTATCTCTGAAAACACAGTATGCCTTTAATGGCAATAATTAAAGAAGCCACCAGAGGGGAATAAAACCCACTGAAGTTCTTGTTTGTCATGTTACTGCATGCAGTTTGCACATTTCAATTTGTTACAAAGGAAAATGCACTTGACAGAATCAGAAAACCAATCTTTGAATTCCAGTTCTGCTATTAACCTCCCAGAACGCACATCTATTTAATGGAGAGAATATTTGAATAATGAAAACATATAAATAATAAAAGGTTTGGCTCCATAAATGTTGAATACCTACTAATGTTTTTGCCCTTTGTTTAGCCCCCTTTCTCCTTCTTATTTTTCCTCTTCTGCTTTCTTTCCCACTTATCTGTATGTAATAAGTAACTTAGGTATATTTAGTGAATAGAATTATATCCTTCATGTAATAAAATAAACATGAAATAATTTACATTCATTCTCAAAAAAGTAAAAACCAAAAACTCTTAACATGCCATCATTCAAACCATTAAATCATGTTTTACTGATGCCACTTTTTATTCAGTATTTTATGAGGAATCTGACCTCCAAGTAACAAAAACAACTAACTGCTGGTTTAAAGATGCAGGAGCCTACACAATGCATCAAAATCAAATCATGATAATCAGGGACAATTTTATCAAACTATTAAGTCAATAAGTAAATTAAAGATATTTCCCTTTATAAAGCAAAACTGAGTTGCATTCACTACAGTTTACAAGGAACTCTCATGTACGCTAATCCACTGATAACGCTCATCACTCTTTAAAGAAAAGACAGATATCACAGTTTCATTTCTATGTAAGAAATGAATCAACAGTTGTCCAAAGTGAGTGAGCTAGCAGTGAATGCACTTTTTCCCAAAGAATACTGTGACATTAAGTAGTTACAAAAATGGTCAGATTTTTATTATACTGGGTTTCTTTTCTCCAATTATTTTTTCAATTGATATAATAAATTCTTGTTTTTAAATCAAGTCACTTTCAAAATAACATTACTTCTAAAAACATTAAGTATCTGTAAGTTCTCCACATGGGCATTTTATAATGCTCTTGATTTTGAAGAAGTACATCTTCTTTTTCCTTCAATGTGATCACTTCCTCAACAGTTGCTCTGGCCACCCAAAATTTGGTGACATTAAGTAAAGCTTTTAAGTTACATTTTAAAATGTTTACTGATATACCTATAAATGCTGTGAGTAGCCAGCTATCAAGTGGCCCCCAATGGTGTGCTGCCTCCGATTTTCACACCCATGTAATCCCCTCCCACACGGTATCTATGATTAGGTTATAGACGATGCTGTGGCTTGACTGCTTGTGCTATCTGTCTCTCTCTCTCATCACTCACTCTTGAAAGAAGGCATGCCATGAGCAGCCCTATGGTAAAGCCCACATGTCATATACCTCCTGCCTACAGTCTCATGAATGAGCTGGAAGGAGTCCCTCCAGCCCAGGGTGAAAGCTTGAGCAATCTCATGAGGACCCTGAAATATAACCACTCAATTAAAAGCTCTCATCTCGATGTTCAGAAACTGTAAAATAACAGTCTGTGGTATTAAGTTGCTACATGTTGGAGTAATTTGCCAGGCAGCAAATTATAACTAATACAAATGCTTAAACATGTTGACAGTAACCAGCTGCTGTGACTATGCCTTAATAAATTAGATGAAATGAAATCTTATCTCTATATCCTAACAGACTGAATTCTTATATGTAGCCTCTTAGCAGCAGTACCGTACATAATATACTTGCAATGTTCTACAAATTTCTTGTAGAGTTACTACCAAAGCCATTTAGGAAATCTCCATTCCTTTAAAAAAAAAAAGTAAAATTACATATAATTACCTCTTCATACATATTTTTGCGAAACTCCAAATCCTCGGTGAGGCTCTGACAACGATTCTCCAAATCCACCTTCAGTAAAGTCTCATCTGCTAACTGCTTTTTGGCAGCAGCTAAGGAGGCTTCCAACTAATGTAAGGAAAAAGAATTGATGGATATTACACAACCATGATTTAGTAATGGATTTAAAATACCTGTAGATTAAATCAAATCAAGTATAACAACTTCTATATAACATTTACCAGTGTAAGAGTTTTTTATTTTAATGTATATCACAAAACTGTTCCACTGCGGGTCCCACCCAGAGTGTCACATCACAGCACCTCTCAAATTTGGTAACTGGTAACAATTAACTACCCCCTACAACTCACATTTCAAAGATCAAACCAACAATTTTAGCTACTACTTTCATTTTTCCAGTGTACATAAGCATTATGATGCCTTCTCTCTTCTGACCGCACTTTTTGGTGCAATATTGATATGAGTTGGGAGAGCAAGAAACGGAATGAGAATAAGCACAAGAGAGAAGAATCAGAATAGTAACAAGATCTGCATAATGCAAATACAGTGAGAGAGATAAAAGAGGAAGACATTTTTCATGTTGGCTACATTGACACTTTTGTTAAGGTAATTTTAAAAATAAAAAATAATAAAATCAATAATCAATCATTACCGATGGAGCACCTAACATGCCAAATATGACTAAGGAGCAGAGTTAACCTTACCTGGGCAATCTGATCCTTCAGATCCTCCAAATCACCCTCTAAACTCTTTTTGTCTCCAAGGGCAGTAGCCAGAGCTGCATCTTTAGAATTCAGTGCTGCTTCATATTCTCGAAGCTTGATATGGGCTCCATTAAGATCAGATTCTTTCTTAGCATAACTGTAACACATTTGAAAAAGCACAAAACATCAAATAATACCTGCTGGACCTTAGACCATCTCCTTTCCTGCTCATTAAGAGAGAAACAAGAGAAAGTGTTTAAATAAAGGCTGTTATAACCTACTAAAGTGAGAGGCGCAAACACAGGTGCATTACAACTAGAGTTTTTGGTGGATAACTGTCTTTTAATGACTTCCCTCACTACTGACCTGAGGACAAGAAGTCCATAGGACCAATGTACCAGAATCCTGTTGTCCTTGCACTATACAGAGACACTACATGTTTCACTGAGAAGACATTTTTGGAGAAGTGAAAATTTATATTCTTATATATAATGAATATTACAAACCAAGATGACAGCAGATGTAAATCAAGATATAAGATGAGATTACACAAATGAAAAAGAAAAGCAATCCTTTAGAAGTAACCTTATGCCTTGATACTTTATCTTATATAGAAACCACTTTGGTAATATATACAAACTATCTGACCTCAGTCTTATAAGTGCTCTCCATTTCTTACATCAGAGGTGGTAAGATTTCCCCAACGACAAAAATAAGGGCATCCCTAACATTTTACAGAAAAATCTATTCAGTTTAAACAATTAACTACCCTAAAATGAGGTTCAAATAGGCTTTTCTTCTAAAGATCATTTCTAATTAAATGAGGTTCTACATTATAAAAATTAGCTTTCTTTAGCTAATGATTTATCAAATAATTAGACTTTAAAAGACAGTATTTTTTCTTGCAAATAATTTTGTCATTATTAATAACACTGGAAAAGCCTAAGTAGTATCAATATTCTCAATAAATTAAACTGTTGCTATGAAACAGTATTTCTACTACTGACAACTTAGAATGAACTAAATGAGGAATCTTAGTAAGAAAAATTAAACATTTAAATCGTATTTTTTTTTTTAATGAAGAAATAAAGGTTCTCCGTATGACCCTTCCAATTTCCTAAACAAGATGGATCATGGAAAATTCTGAAGATACATTTAGGTTTCTATTTGATAATGTGCCACATGATAAGTCCAAAGCAGGAGGATATAAAGGGTCAAGAAGTGAATTAACATCTCAAACATAATCTTGCCATAATTTTCTAACTATTATTTTTATTGAAGAAAATATGGTGCAGGAGTCCAGAAGACACCTGCAGAACTGACATCCTAGAAATGCACATGTGAACTGACTACAGTCCTCACCTATGCACAGTGACAACTGACAATGTCCCTGGAGAACAAAGAGGACTTCAGAATCCACAGTCACCAGAAACTATCACTTGAGAGGTTAATGAGCATTTCTTTCTTCTTACTAAAATCTCTCTTTTTTAAAAAGATTTTATTTATTTATGCATACAAGAGCTGGGCCAGAGGCGTGGGGGCTGAGAGAATTCACCAGATACAGAGCAGGGAGGAGAACAGGCAGATCTACTGAAGCACACTGCTGAGGGGAGCAGCGGGCACAGCAGAAGAAGTCTGCTGGGCCATGTGGGTCCCCTCCCTGGCCAGGGATCCAACTGGCACTGCAGTGGCTGCGGAAACCCCACAGTGCAGAGCTTAACACCTTGTACTACCAGGGAGGCCCTTACTAAATCTTTTAGCTGAATTTATTCAGTGTTACTGACCTACCTGCTTTACCTACCTCTAAATAAGGAGGCCTTCCTGAATTTTCATTTAAATGCAACATGTCAACCCAATAGTAGAAAATGCATACTGCTAAATATTTAGCAGAAAACATCCCCACTCACTGTAGATGTTTACAGATCAAGCCAAAACTTCAGGAAATATGCTTTATAGAGTTGACACTCTTAAGAATTTCCTGCCTTAATAAAATCTTACATTTTAAGTAATTATGGATTTCACAAATTACTATCAAGTATCCAAGTGACGCTTAAAAAAATAACCAGGGCATCCCTGGTGGCACAAGGAGCGCTGCATTGTGGAGCTGCCACAGTCGGTGAGGGGACCCACACGGCACAGCAGACCGCTCCTGCCTCGCCCAATGCTTCTCTCAGCAATGTATTTCACTCAATTCTGTTGCCCACTCTGTCTTGGGTGAATCCTCTCACCCCTACACTTCTAGCCTGTATCCCGGCTCTTGTATGCATAAATAAATAAAATCTTAAAAAAAAAAAACCTAACCAACTGGAAAGGATCCGTTCACACTCCTAACATTCTATAGCAATAACTCAAAGAGTAACAGACTTAGGCAGGTATAGTGCAGACTCCTCTTCCCAGAAGAACCTATCTAGTAGAGTAACAGTAACTGTCTGGGGCTCTCTTCTGAGGTTTGGAGGAAGGACACAAACTCAGCTGGCTGCTTGCTGCCTTCTTACTTACTCCTGCCTACTTCCTACTGCCAGCAACACCCTTGTACTTCACTGCTTTCATCAGCTTGATTTTTCAAGCCACTGGTTCTTTGACATTGACTTATTACAGAACCAACACTAACTTTGCTTTGACCCATTTGGCTGTGGAAATCAGTCTCTGCTTCAACTCTGGTCTGTACACCTTTCCTGTTTCAACGACTCCATCTTGTTCCCTGCGGACCCTTCATATGTGTACACACACCCCACTCCAGAATAACCCCACCAATAGTTAAGTAGAGATTTTAAAAATGCACCCAGTTATACAATCTCTGAAATGTGAAAGCTCAATGAAACTCAGAGGGAATGCATGTTATTACTAAGTAGAAACATAGCATTCATTTTATATAAAGACATACCACACATTTAACAGAAGGTCATTCAAGACCAAGTATACAATAAAACTTAGAAATTAATTAGTAAACATGTAATGATTGTAAACTCTTGAAAAATTAGATACCTTAAAAAGGGAACAATGAACTACCAAGAATAAAATTGTTATCCTATTTATTAACATTGGTCAGTTTATATAACCAATGCTTAAATGAAATGCCTACCTTGGCCAGTAACACAATCACAAAAGAAATTCAAGTGTAGCTTTTGTCTGTATCACCCACAACATACATATGCAAAAGGGATGTGTTCATGTTCAAGACAGGATCTATACACATGCCTAGGTGTGGTTTACTTCTTTTACATGCGCCACCAATTTCCCCAGTACTCTGTCTATCATGTTCTTTGATTTTTACAGACAGAAATCCAAGTATTAAGAGTTACACTGAGCAATTCAATGTAAGAGACCTAAATCATAGATGGCCTCTTAGTTATTAGAATAATTAGATACCTAGAAAAATGTATATAAAACTAGTGTCTAGATATTAAATTATTTCCATTTCCTGTATGTGCATGAGATTAGACTTTTTGAAGTTACACATAAAAAAAGTCTAAACAAGAAACATTCATGTTTCTAAAGATAAAAAAGCAGAAATACAAGCACCCAGATTTTTTACAACTGGCCTTACTGATAAAATAACCACTTAAGGAAACCAAAAGTGGACACCCTCAAATCAGTTTCAAATTCCACTCATACTTTACAGGAAAATACTATGTAATTCTGGTAGTTTAGAACGTTTTCCAGCATTTTTGAGAAGTTATTATAAATTGCTAATTTCGTATTCCGTAAGAGGAGACACTCAAGAAATAGAAACAGAGAATTTCTCCTAAAGCACATATGGTAATCTCCTAAATGGAAATGAGAGGAAGATGAAAGAACAAAGAGCTCCACACTGATGATATGCTTTCTCAGAACCATTCTCTTTTTTTAGAAAAACAGAGTTAAAAAGGGGGAAATGATGTGGTTTTTCACCTGCAATCAGATAACAAACATAGAAACCATTGTATATAATGGTTATTTCTAATCATCTCCACAAAAAGAACTTTCAAAGTCCTCCAAACAAGCCCACTGAGTATGGAGAGGCCAGTCAGACCCAGCTGTTGGGGCTCTGTAAGGTTCTTCTGGCAGCTGTCTGGGGCAGCTGAATCCCACTCAACACTAGTGCAGTCATTCAAGTAACTACCAAATAAACCAGCTTCTGGGGCATTCTTCAGAGTTCAGAAACAACATGTCCTTTATTAGCTAACCAGAGTCCAGACTTTTAGTAAAAAATATTTACTTTGAATTTAAGGCATTGTGTTCAAGTAAAAACCTGTCCTAACACTAACGTATTTTAGAATAGATTCAAACTGCATATTAAATGTGAGTTAGCACCAACATTTATTCTTCAGCTTCAATACTGTTCTTAAATTGTCTTCTCTTCCAAAAGGATATGATTCACATTTCTACAGAGAAAAATTAATGAACATCTCTGCAGTTAAGACAAATGTAATTTAATATACAAAATCTCAAAAAAAATATACAATCTCCAGAAAGTCACGTGATCACAATATATATTAAGAAGGTACTTTTTTAGCACAAAGACTAATCTGCTTTTGCATAAATTCAAAAGCTGCAATTGATAATTTCTGATCATACTAACATTCTGCAGCAAACTAATTAGCAATAACCCATTAAGATTCAGGCAAAATCTTAACTGAAATCAGATTAAAATTAGGAAAAATACTAACACTGAAACTTGACTATACAACCACTTCTTCAAACAAAAGGAATTCACTCTTCAGTAAATAGGCACAGGAGTGAAGGAGTACACAGTTATAATTATCCCAAGTCCTAATAAAAAAATGACTAAGGGAAAAAAACAACCAATACTCATGACATCATTATGTATATCAGGCATGCATGAGTGTTCAGAAACCACTTATGAAGAAAATACACCCAATACCTCCTCTAGGAAAGGGACATTATAGTGGGGAGAATACATAATAACAGTAAGTACATAAGTGGCAGGGGTAATCAGTATTTTGACGAAAAGTAAATCAGGAAAAACAGAGAAGGGAGGATGATCATTTTATACAGTATAAACAGAATGAGAATGATTTTAAGCCCAGAATTTAAAACCAATAGCCATTTCACATCAGAAAATCACTTTTCAAATTGAGACTGTAGTCAGCAATACTATTATTTGTATCATTAATTATTCTGATCCTCTATGGGTTATGTACAATTCAACCTTAAGGAAAATAAACAGCTCCCTTCAAAAATGGTAATCAGGGCCTCCCTGGTGGCACATGGGGCACCACACTATGGAGCATCCGCAGCCACTGCAGCAAGAGTTCGATCCCCGGCCAGGTAGGGACCCACGTAGCGCAGCAGACCTCTCCTGCCTCGCCCGCTGCTGCCCTCGGCAGTGTGTTTCAGTCGATCTGCCTGTTCTGCTCCCCACTCTGTTTCTGGTGAATCTTCTCACCTCCCACACCTCTGGCCTGTACCCCAGTTCTTGTGTGCATAAATAAATAAATCTTTAAAAAAAAATGGTAATCACTAAGTCAACAGATATCTTGAAAGAGACCTAGAGTGCTAGGAATTGTACTGATACAATAGGAGGCCAAAAAAAGAGATTCCACTCTAATAAGAGAATCAGTCTATCTTATGAAAGCATCTAATGAACAAATCAACTTGCGAGCAACTTTCTCAACAAGTTGTAGGAAAAATAAAGTATATATAGTGCAACAGGAGTACAAGATGCAATTTCTGGGTAATGTCATATTAAACAGGATTCTACTTTCACTCTTCCAGAAACCCAAGTAGAACAGCAAAGGCAAAAAAGTTCACAATAAACTAAAGAGAAAATGATAACAGTTTTGGAGGTTGAAAGTTGATGGATGTGTGACAACTAACAATCAGCCCAAGAGTAATGAATTCTAAGCTAGAAATAGAAATGTCTGAGAAATAACCTGATTTCCTCTGTAGACAATGTTGATAGATAGCAAGATACACCTGGTATCCTGAAGTAGACCAGCTGACAACTGATTTAAGAAACAAAATGAACTCATATCCCTAGATTCCATGATTTGGGACCAATGGCCACTCATTCACCATGGCAAAAGATGTCAAGTTTACTCTCAGCAGTAAAGCAGAATCTTAGTGCCTGCAGTACCATACTAAAAGGGCAGAGAAAATTGGTAGATCTTTATAGATGTCAATTATTACCTCTTAATCTCTCAGTTTATGATACACTGGGCAGCCAAAGTTCCAGAGAAAAGAGTTCAAGAAACTGACACTGGGTGTTCCCAATGAAGTGATAGCACTGTCTCACCCACAATGAAACTTGTTCAAGCCCTGCCAAAGATGCTTCCCATCAATTTAGAATGCCATTCTTGAATACAAGGAAACATACAATACCACACATCCAAGAAAAACCTTGGAGTGACTCACCTAAAATCCATACTGCACCCTCCTAATTAAACTTTCCTACTGTGGAAAATCAAAACCTACATTTCCCAGAATCTCTTACAGCTATGATTCTGAATACAAATTAGGCACTCTAACTAATGCAGCCAGAAACCATATTAAAGAAAGTGCAATGGGCCTAATTTCCTGTTCCATATAGCCATTTTTCTGCTCACAAGCAAGGTCTCTGAAACTTGAAGACATCCTGTCCTTACAGCAGTGTCACATACATTCCTATAATTGTGTAAGTTTTAAAACCACAAACTGTGAATCCTTTAATTTTGTTCTTTGCCAAGAATGTTGTGGCTCTTCTTGGTGTCATGCATTTCCATATGAATTTGATGGTCAGTCTGCCAATTTCTGCAAAAAAAAGGGGGGGGAGGGGACAACTATGATTTTGATAGATTGTACTGACTCTGTAACTCAGTCTGGGAGAAGCACCATCATAAAAATATTAAGGTTTTCCACCCCTTGAACATAAGACGTCTTTCTACTTACTTAGGTTTTCTTTCATTTGTTTCAGTGTTTTGTAGTTTTCTGGGCAAACATCTTCCATTTCTGTAAATTTACTCCTAAGTATTTCTTCTCTTAGATGCTATTATAAATGGCATTTTTGTACACTGATACAAAAGAATACCTGCACCCCTATGTTTATAGCAGCACTCTTTACAATAGGTAAGACCTAGAAACAACCTAAATGCCCAAAAACAGATGAGTGGATCGGGAAGCTGTGGTACACATACATGATGGAATACTACTCAGCAATCAAAAAAGAAAAACTAGACACATTCATAGGAACATGGATGCAACTGGAAGGGATTATGCTCAGCGAAATAAGTCAGAAGACAAAAGAAAAATACCAGATGGTTCCTCCCCTAGGAGGAATATAAGGGAACCAAATAAGGA
>JAGFMF010011668.1:2749466-2795107 GCA_019455555.1 Galemys pyrenaicus
TATGGTGATGGGGAATACATGGGGATTACAACTGATGTCAAATATATATATAAATAAAGGGGAAAAATAAAATGAAAAAAAAAAGAAACACTGATAAAATAAAAAAAATTTTTTTAAATAAATAGCATTTTTGTACTTTCATGTTTGGGTTGTTCATTGCCAGCATACAGAAATACAACTGAGGGCCTCCCTGTTGGCGCAGTGGGTTAAGCAACGCACTAGGAAGCAAACTGGAGCCACTGTAGCACAAGTTCGATCCTTGCTGCCGGCCAGGGAGGGGACCCACATGGCGTAGCAGACCTCTCCTGCCTCGCCCGCTGCTGCCCTCAGCAGTGTGTTTCGGTCAGTCTGCCTGTTCTGCTACCCACTCTGTCTCTGGTGAATCCTCTCACCTCCTGCAACTCTGGCCTATACCCTAGCTCTTGTATGCACAAATAAATCTTTAAAAAAAAAAACAGAAATACGACTTAGTTTTTCATATGGTAATTGTAGCCTGCAACTTTGCTGAACTTGTTTAGAAGCTCTCAAAATCTTTGGGTTTTTGTTTGTTTTTCAGATTCCTTTGGACTTCCTATTTACGGTATCATGATATCTGCAAACAGAAATAGTTTTACTTCTAATCTGAATGTGTTTCTATTTCTTTTTCTTGCCTAATTGCTTTGGATAGAGGCTTCAGTACAACACTGAATAGAAGTAGTAAAAGTAGACAGCCTTGCCTTGTTCCTGAACCTAGGGAGAAAGCAGTAGGTCTTACATCCTTCACAAAAAACTCTTTATTGGGTTAAGTTCCTTTTTTACCCTTTATTTGGGTGTTTTTAATCTTGATGGAATGATGTACACTTTGAAATGCACTTATTTTTGCAACTACTGAGATAGCCATACAATCTTTTAGTTTACTAGTATGGTGTGCTATGTTATATACTTTATCAATCTAATCTTGGTAAGTTCCACTTGGTAGTGGTATATATATAATCCTTTTCCATAACAGGCAGTTTTAGTTTGCTAGTGTTTTGTTGGAAATTTTTTACAGTTACAGTCATAAAAGATCTTGTACTAAAATTTCTTTTCAGTGTTTTAATGTCCACTATCCAGTCTGCTGGGTGTCAAGAGATAGTCATTGGTATAGCAACAGTTGTGGCAGCTTCCTGACCCTTGTAAATTGTATGTTACATGCCATTTCTTTTTAACTCATGTCTACAACATTATAGGAATTGTTTCTGCTCCTCCAGAACTTCTAAAATATTTTTCTAAGCACAAACACCCCATTATTTTCCTTTCTGCCTAAAATATCTGGGTTTCCATTTCTTTCACTGATACAACATTTAAACAAAAAGAAATCAACCTAGAACAAGGAGCAAACTAGAACTATCAAGGAGAACTCTGACTTATGAAAAAGTGAGGAAAACAACTGTATCTATGAAATTTAAAAAAGATCATGATGCTATAAAGAACTGTCAGGGGCCTCCCTGGTGGCGCAGTGGGTTAAGTAATGCACTATGAAGCAAACCGCAGCCACTGCAGCACGAGTTCGATCCCTGCTGCCTCCGGCCAAGGAGGAGACCCATATGATATGGCGCAGCGGACCTCTCCTGCTGTGCCCACTGCTCCCCTCAGCAGTGTACTTCTGTTGATCTGCCTGTTCTGCTCCCCACTCTCTGTGGTGAATCCTCTCACCACCACCCCCCCCACACACCTCTGGCCTGTACCCCAGTGCTTGTATGCATAAATAAATAAATCTTTAAAAAAAAAAAAGAACTGTCAGAAGAATAAGCTATTAGAAATTAAAAGGATTGGGTCTCCCTGGTGGCGCAGCAGGTTGAGAGCCACACTGTGAAGCATCCACTACACAGCAACATAAGTTCCATCCCCGGCCAGGGAGGGGACCCTATCAAGGCTTATGCAATGCAACCAGCGAAAGCATGCAACACTCCAAAAGAATTTTTCTTTAGTAAGATAAAACTAATAGAAAACATGATTCTAAACGACATGGTGATTTAACAACTGGTACAGTTTCTCTATATAGTTATAAAACTAAGTGAGAAAAGAATACTGTTTTTATAAACAATCAAAAGATGGCATGAGGAGACCTACTCCTGGTATACTATTGTGTTCTTCTAGGGATTATGTCCATACAACATTATGGGCATTTCTGCTACAATGCCGTGGATATGTTCCTGAAAACTTGCATTAGGGACACATTAATATAACAGAGCAAATGGAAAAAAATAAGCTTGAAAACAAACCACTCAAAACCTATGCAGCTTTGTAACGAGAGCACCAACAGTAACATAAAATAGTAATGAGTACCTTATAAGACAACACAGGCAGTTTTGTGTAGCAGAGCCACTTCAAAATGAACAAAAACAAGAGTAGACATGCTGTCTTGAAGGAATTGGGACAACAGAGATAGAAGTAGAGCTTTGAACACAAGACAGGCTGCAAGGGCAAAGCTGGGGTTGCACCTCTGTAGGGGGAAGTAATGGTGGGTGGAGGCACTCTAAGTCTTCTTAAAATTAAGCTGAAAGCAGAGCTGAGGATTTTCTTTCCTTATGAACTCTTCTAGTTATTCTAGCCTCCCTTTTCTAAGAAATACAATAGATACACAATAATAGGACTTCCAATTATAAAAACAGCATTAGTCTATTTACCAGTCCCAGCAACTAACTGGTGTTACAGAGCCATGCATAACAATACACTAAAATACTTTAAATGCCAAAAACTAACCTAAACTAAAATGCAATGTATTAAAAAAAAATTGGGGCCTCCCTGGTGGAGCACTGGTTGAGCGCTGCACTATAAAGCATCTGTGGCACAGCAGCACGAGTTTGATGGCCATCTCCAGGCACGGAGGAAACCCACATGGCTTAGCAGACCTCTCCTGCCTTGCCAGCTACTCCCCTCAGCAGTGTATTTCAGTTCATCTGCCTGTTCTGCTCCCCACTCTGTCGCTGGTGAGTCCTCTCACCCCTGCACCTCTGTCCTCTACCCCAGCTCTTGTATGCATAAATAAAATAAATCTTAATATAAATATATTCTTTTTAAAAAAATCAAGTAAAGTTCTAAAATAGTACTCAAGCAATTCTAGGAGACAGGTTACTTACTGTCTATAGGTTCTCAACCACGTGCTCAATTGCAAGACCACACAGACTCAGAGTCCAACAGGATTTATTTAACAAACAAGAGCTTCTAAGGCCACAAGGGTGCCTGCAATGTCCAGAAGCCTCAAACAAAGGAAGCTCATAGAAGATAAGGTGACAGTAAAATAAGTCAGAAGGGAAAAGAAAAATACTGGATGGTTTCACTTATAGAAGGAATGTAGGGGAACCAAGCAAGGGTCCAGGGTAGGGGGAGGGGGTGGAAATAATTATAATAAAAAACAAAATGAATATGCAACTATTAACCAGAGACACTCTACAGGGAAGGGGGTGGAAGAAGGATCAAAACAGGGGAGGGAATGTGTTCTTACACAAGGGACTATGGTAATGGTGGACAGGTAAGATGATGATAAGAATTTTGCGGGGACCGCACCTAAAGGGAGAAAGCATGCACTGTATAAAAAGAAAAATGATGTGAAATACATATATTAAAAATAATAATAATGGCCTCCCTGGTGGCACAAGGGGTTGAGCACCACACTGTGGGGCTTCTGCAACCACTGCAGCGCGAGTTATATCCCCAGCCACAGAGGGGACCCACATGGTGCAGCAGACTTCTCCTGCGTAGCTCACTGCTTCCCCTCAGCAGTGTATTTCAGTGGATCTGCCTGTTCTGGTCCCCACTCTGTCACTGGTGAGTCCTCTCACCCCTTGCACCTCTGGCCTGTACCCCAGCTCTTGTATGCATAAATCTTTAAAAAAGAAAAAAAGAAACAACCTCTAAAAAAAAGAATAAGATAAGGTGACCCTGCAGCAGCTTGCAGGAATAACCTGAAGACTGGGCTGGATGCCAGACTGGACAGTACCAGACTCAACAGTACCAGGAGATGGTACCAGAAATCCAACTGTGGAAACACTTGCAAACACCAACAGCAAACAGCTTTTTGAGTGCTCCTGGCAAGTAATGTCAGAGGCAGGGCTAGAGGCAGATGTAGTGGCTGGGTCTCTGCAAAGGTCTACAAAGGCCTAGAAGTCTGCTGAATCCCACAGTTGTCTACTCAATGCTTCTCTCTTTTCTGAGGCTATCTGCCGAATCCTTCTCTCTTCCAAGCCAGCTGCTAGCTGCTGACTCAAGCTGGCTCTTGCTCTGCCTTATATACTAGTCAAGGTCCCTGACACTATAAGCCTAATAGGAATGTTTTTCGATCCTAAGTGTCTGATTGGGCCACTTAGCACCAGTCAGCTTGATTTCCATTTTCTTTTTTTTTTTTTTAAGATTTATTTATGTATGCATGCATACAAGAGCTGGGGTACAGGCCAGAGTCATGGGAGGTGAGAGGATTCACTAGAGACAGAGTGAGGAGCAGAAAGGCAGATGGACTTAAAATACTGAGGGGAGCAGCAGGCGAAGCAGGAGAGGTCTGTTGCACCATGTGGGTCTCCTCCCTGGACAGGGATTAAACTCATGCTGCAGTGGCTGTGGGAGCCCCACAGTGTGGCACTCAACCCCTTGTGCCACTAGGGAGGCCCTTCACCAGTGTCTCCATCTGTACTTTTCTTCCCCCACAGAACAGAAAGAATTGATGAGTTCACTCTTGTCTCTTCTGCTTGAATTTCTTGAGGTTCCTCATTACCTAAAATCCAGTCCTTCCCCATCAAAGACAGACAGAGACAGCTACACTGAAGGAACTATTTGCCTTCAGGACAATGCCCTCTCCTAACAGTTTCCATTTAAAAGTCAACTCTTACTTTCCTCTCAAAACTTTCTACCCAAATTCCCCTGGGAAGTCCTTTCAAAACTTCACAAGGCTCCCAATGAGCCTGGTAGTTAGTCTGTCTCTACAGAACCACTGAGATACTGCTGTCATAGCACTTATCACAGTGTTAGTGGAGGGCATTTTTAGTATCACAATGCTGCAGTCCTTGTCTTCTGCCTTCCCTGTAAGACAGCAACTTGTACACAACATGATAAGGACTGAGTGTCCCATCTCTCAATTCCCAATATCAGGATCAAAGATGCCAGCACATAGTTCCCGCCCAACAAATGTGTGAATAAGAAATAAAAATTTCTTTCAGTAGTATAAAAGATATTTTAGAGGAATTTAGTTTTAATTTTGAAGGTTTATAGTATAAAGGAATGGAATGATTGAAATATAAATCGTATCTTAGGTTTCTGTTGATATTCTTGATGTTAAACCTAGATGATAAGTGAGGATTTCCTAAGATTATGTATTTGGTCCTTTTTAATTTTAACTTATTTTTTTCCTTAATCGCAGGCTTGGATTTATTAGGTTGACAGAATTAATGTACTTTAATTGCTAGAAGGGGGCCCTGTATCATTTGGAATAACCAACTCAAACAAAGGGAGCTAACATAATTTTGTTACTTACTATGCTTGCCAGGCGCTGTGTTAGACCCAAACAGGAAATGCAGTCTCAGTTGCTACTGGAATCACAGATTGATAAAATTTTAATTTTTTATCCAATGGTTAACATTAAGCCAGTAAATTATTTAACATTTAACCATTAAGAAGGGAGAGAGGTGGATATTATCAGCAAAAAAGAAGAGAATAAGGGCCTCCCTGGTGGCGCAGTGGGTTAAGCAACGCACTATGAAGCAAACTGCAGCTGCAGCACGAGTTCGATCCCTGCTGCCTGCTGCCGGCCAGGGAGGGGACCCACACGGCCAGGGAGGGGACCCACACGGCGTAGCAGACCTCTCCTGCTGTGCCCACTGCTCCCTTCAGCAGTGTACTTCTGTTGATCTGCCTGTTCTGCTCCCTGCTCTGTCTATGGTGAATCCTCTCACCCCCCACACCTCTGGCCTGTACCCCAGTACTTATATGCATAAATAAATAAATCTTTAAAAAAAAAAAAAGAAGAAGAGAATAATCATGGTCCTATACAGCTTTTGAGAAATTGGGTAGATGCCATCATTAGAAAGTCTATATCACTGGTCACAAGTAGCCAACAAAATTCATTTACACGTCTTCAGAAAATGCTAAATGATAGCATATGTATAGTGATGTGTAAAGGTATTCACAAAAGTGTTTCATGAAGGCTACGTTACCATGAACCTACTTTTTGTTAATAACATGAATATGAATAGAAAAACTTCAGAGCTCTTACTTCTGGGAAATGGAACCAAGGTGACATTTATTTTCTTCTTGGCATATTATATGTTCATCCTTTCCCCAAGGAACATAAAACTTTTGTGTAATTAATAAGTTAAATGTTCAAAAGTCCCCAAATGTAACAAAACCATCAAAATACAACCTCCTTAAAACAGATTATGACTGAAAAAAAAAAGTTAAAATTCTGATTAGGAAACTTCCCTGAGTCTCAGGAATTGGGAGCCTCAAGTCAGACAGGTTCCCATCACCCATTAACACCAGAGGCCGATTTTCACTACTTGTGCATGAAATACACCCGTGACGATGGCATTAAAGTTCAAAGATCTCTAAGTCAGACAAATCTGAAGTGATGTCTTCTGGATAAATGAAAGAGCAAACATACCAAACTGTGTGAAGGAGAAAGATTCCGAAGCATGTTTTAATAGTGCTTTATCTTTCATTCTCTGTGTTTACTTCCTTCAATTTTAGCACCAAAAGATCACCTGGGCTAATCCCCTTAATTAAAAAAAAAAAACAATTCCAAAAGTTATCTGGCTCTACCAAACATCCTTTGAAAGCATGGGAAGGAAGTGTCATGACAGTTTAATTACTTAGGACCTGCTTCCCAGATTTTTAACACCAATCTTGGGGGTTTTGTTCTTCTAGTTCTTCCCTTGTATATTAATTTTTAATATAAACTTTTATAGCTCTTTTAAAACTTTAAAAATCGGGGCTTCCCTGGTGGCACAGTGGGTTAAGCAACGCACTATGAAGCAGACCACAGCCACTGCAGCACGAGTTCAATCCCTGCTGCCGGCCAGGGAGGGGAACCACATGGCATGGCAGACCTCTCCTGCCTTCCTCGCCCACTGCTCCCCTCGGCAGTGTGTTACAGTTGGTCTGCCTGTTCTGCTCTCCACTGTCTGGTGAATCCTCTCACCTCCCGTGACTCTGGCCTGTGCCCCAGCTCTTGTATGCATAAAATAATAGATCTTAAAAAAAAAATAAAAACTTTAAAAATCCAGGGAAACTGTTAACTTCCTTCTATCAATGCAAACTTAGGATGTGAAAGGATATGTGGATTTTTCTTACAAGGCAAAGTTTTTGGTTTTCAACTGATCATCCTAACGGCAATGAAAACTCCCCTAAAACAGATTAAAAGTGGGCCTTCCTCCTCACTGGTGATGCAGTGGGTTAAGCAACGCACTATGAAGCAAACTGCAGCCACTGCAGCATGAGTTCGATCCCTGCTGCCGGCCAGAGAGGGGACCCACATGACAAGGCAGACCTCTCTTGCCTCACCCGCTGCTCCCCTCAGCAGTGTACTTCTGTTGATCTGCCTATTCTGCTCCCTGCTCTCTGTGGTGAATCCTCTCATCCCCCCCCCCCCACCTCTGGCCTGTACCCCAGTGCTTGTATGCATAAATAAATAAATATTTAAAAAAAAAAAAGTGGGCCTTCTTGGTGGCGCAGTGGGTTAAGCAACGCACTATGAGGCAAACCACAGCCACTGCAGCACGAGTTCAATCCCTGCTGCCTGCCAGGAAGGGGACCCACATGGTGTGGCAGACCTCTCCTGCTGTGCCCGCTGCTCCCCTCAGCAGTGTACTTCTGTTGATATGCCTGTTTTACTCCCTGCTCTGTCTGTGGTGAAGCCTCTCACCCCCCACACCTCTGGCTGTACCCCAGTGCTTATATGCATAAGTAAACAAATCTTTTAAAAAAAAACAGATTAAAAGTTACTAATTTAGGCTTGGAAACTAAGAAATGTGAATGTTAAAATAACCCAAACACTGTTTAGCCTATGCACATTCTCTAAATTTTATTCTATTACCAAAACGTGTAGAAAGTCAAAAAAGCAAATATACAACTAAAATACAAGTCCTATGTTCCCTTCTCCACTAAGACAGTAAGAGAAAATGAAAATGAATTTACCATATTTACATTTCTACTAATCCTTTCATATTGCTAATTTGGATAAAAATCACTCATTACTATTAAATGACAGGCTAGAAAAAGGTCTAAGTTGCTTAACTCTTCCTCAGAAACTACTTACTCCTTATCCCAACTATACAGATAAAGGAAATGAAGGCTCAGGGTTAAAGTACCTGCTGAAACCACAAAAAGTGGATGTGGCAACTTGCTTGATACTACCCCATCAGTCACTATTGTAACCAAGTGTCCCACTTACACTTGTTAGTAGCACAGCAGCATCTGTATGCATATTTTTATGCAAACATGAATCCAAAATTCCAACTAGTTTTCCTACTAATGTGTTGACAGAATGAAATGAGAATGACTACATAGACTTGACCCTTCAACCTCAAACCCATCCTCCTCAAAGCAATCATGCCCAAGGATGGAAATTAGAGTCTACAAATTTCAGGTTCACAAGAACCATGAACAAAAACAAAACACAAAGCTCACCATGCATATGACAAAAATCACTAAGGGGGAAAAAAAGAACTGGCAAAAAGAACAGTGACCAGGGAGAGAAAGAGATAAATAAATCAACAGACAAGACTTTTAACAAGAAAACTAAATATTATCCTCAGACAAGTTAAAAAAAAATGCATCCTTAAAATAGAAACAAGCTGAATAAGAAATACTGTACAAAAAGATTTCCTAGCACTGTATTATTTCTGCTTTTAAAATATTAAGCTATAGAAGAATCAGTGTAATTTCCTAGAAAGAAAAAGAAAATTATAATAAGTCAAGAGACCAAAGTTTTCAACATTCTAACTAGAGAAAAAGAAAATGGGTACAGGAAAATTATGGAATAAAGTTAAGTTCTCCATAGATAAATTAAAACCAAGACTATAGGGCCTCCCTGGTGGCGCAGTGGGTTGAGCAACGCACTATGAAGCAGACCGCGGCCGCTGCAGCACGAGTTCGATCCCTGCTGCCGGCCAGGGAGGGGACCCACATGGTGTGGCAGACCTCTCCTGCTGTGCCCGCTGCTCCCCTCAGCAGTATACTTCTGTTGATCTGCCTGTTCTGCTCCCGCTCTCTGTGGTGAATCTTCTCACCCCCCAGCACCTCTGGCCTGTACCCCAAGCTTGTATGCATAAATAAATAAATCTTAAAAAAAAAAAAACCAAGACTATAAAATAAAAGAACCTATTACAAGTAGAATATACAACATCCTAGATCCATAATACAATTCCAGAAAACTAGGAATTAAAAGAAAATTTCCAAAAGCACCCAGTAAGAAAACACAAAAGTAATTAGCAAAAGAAAATAACCGTGACTGCCAACAACACTGGATGCTAAGAGAAATATGAAACTTTTGAAGTTGTAAAGAATTAAGTTAAACTGGTAGTCTATATTCTATACTCAGCCCAACTATTAGTCAAGTTTATCACTGTTATTTTTAGCCACCCAGGACTCAAAAAGGTTATCTCCTGCCATCTATTCTGAATGTTTAAATAGTGCCTCAGCAGGTCTCTTAACCACACCATCCCTTATGCTTTCTTTATTATTGTTCTCTTAGCATCTGTTATTACCTAGCAATGTTATCACATACATTACTTCACTGATTCTAATACTATATCTTCTAACTTTTAATTCCTCTGAAACCAGCGTGCATTTTACAATGTATTCAAAGCATTTTACAACTACAGTCAGCCAGGTGGCAGTCTTGTTACTATGTGAAAAATCTTCTGTGGATGCTTTCTGGAAAGTACCCAAAATCAAAATGCTTCCAACCAGAGGAAATGTTTATTTACTTGCTGAGAATCTCTCCCTCTAAGAACACATGAACAGTAATTTTCTTTTTAAGTCTCTATATGTCATAAGTGACTGGCATGTATGTGTCACATTTAACATCTCTGAAACCAGAACAGGTTCATAGGATGGGTCCTAGGTAACTGTCAACTTTCAACCCTCCCACCCCCCAACCAATAATGGAGAGTGAGACAAGTATGTCAATGAAATAACGCATTTGAAAAGGTGATTTCAAAGGTTGGTAAACCCAAGAAACAGACATATAAGCTTGTTATTTTTGAGTCATACAACGATACCAAAAAAAGAAACAAAAAGGGCTAAATGCGATCAAAAGAGATCATAAACATGTTTTTATTTTTCACTATAAGCTAGTGTACACTTTTATTTTTACTAAATGCACATACTTTTTTATAGCCCAATTTTAGTAGAAACTCACAAGTCACAGAGGTTGAGAGAGACAGTCACAAGGATACGCACATCCACACGCCCACGGTTAAACAAGTCAGAATCGGGTATCTTCAATAATTTCTACTGACAATAGGGATGGAAACCATGACTTGGGGCCTCCCTGGTGGCGCAGTGGGTTAAGCAACACACTATGAAGCAAGCCGCAGCCACTGCAGCACGAGTTCGGTCCCTGCTGCCTGCTGCCGGCCAGGGTGGGGACCCACATGGCGCGGCAGACCTCTCCTGCTGTGCCCGCTGCTCCCCTCAGCAGCGTACTTCTGTTGATCTGCCTGTTGTGCTCCCTGCTCTCTGTGGTGAATCCTCCCACCCCCCACACCTCTGGCCTGTACCCCAGTGCTTGTATGCATAAATAAATAAATCTTTAAAAAAAAAAAAGAAACCATGACTTATGGGCACAAGTTAAATTTCGAAAGGGTGATACGAACACTAGCTGCCTAATGATTACTATGGACTAAAAGTCAGACTCCTTTAGGTAGAATAATAAATTACCAGCACCCCTTTACTACAATGCTCCCCATCTACCCAACTCGTCACCTGCCCCGACTTGTCAGCACGACCCACGCGATGAATGAGCGTGGTCTCTCCATTACCGGAAAGGAGAACTATCTCTATTATGAAGGTGCAGAAGGTGGGAGGAAAGGAACTGCTGCCTGAGAAACGGGGTAGGCAGTCCGCGGAATGGATAACAGTGGGAAGCCATGACGTGCAAAAATCCATTTTTTGGGAAATTCCGTGCACAGAAGCACCCAAGCCAGTCTCTGTCTCGCGGAAAGTCCGTACACGTTTCTTCACAGAAAACTAAGGCGCTGACAAACACAACTTGCCTAGGACCCGCAGAGGAGCGCAGATCTGACCCCACCCCTCCCTCCGAGCTTAAGGCAGACGCAGAACCATTGCAAAATGTCACTGGGCCAAGAAAGAGCGCGCCAAAGAGGGAACCACCCCCGGGAGACCCGGACGCCAGAGACAGGTCCCTCCCCTTCCTCCTCCGAGCCCGCGCAGAGCTCATTCATTCTTGCGGAGAAGACAGTCCTCTCAGGCCGGCCATCCCGGCACCGAAAATCCCAAACGCTTTGTCTCCCGCCCGGCCGGAAACCGGGGCGCGCATTCGAGCGCGCGCCCGGGAGCCTCCCCCCGCACCTGGGGGTCCGCCCGGCTGCTGCATCGGGTCTCCACGCCAGAGGACCCGGTTGGCTGCCGGGGGCCGAGCCCAAGTCAGGGCGATCTTCCTCCGCGGCCTCAGGAGTACACTTCGCCGCTCCTGCAGGGTATCCAGCATCGTCAAATGCGATCCCATCGGTGCCACAACTCAAGCCTCCATCCCCTAGTATTCCAGTTAAAAACACTACCCTAGCTAAAAATACTAGACTCTCCTCTCCGCAGTCCGAAACCATGTCGCTTCCTCAGGACAGCGGCACCCCGGTCCTCGCTCACTCCCTGGGGCACCACGCTAAGGTTGCGTCCCCCAACACCGCAGTAAAGCGAGCACACTCACTTGAGTAACAGCTGGTCGTGTTCGGCCTTGAACTTGCCCAGCTCGATCTGCAGCTTGGCGCGCTCGCGGGCCGTGTCGTCGAGCGCGCGTCGCGCATCGGCCAGCTCGGTCTCGTAGAGCGCCTTGAGGCCGGTGAGCTCGCGGCCACGCACCTCCTCTCGCTCCGTCACCTGCAGCTGCAACGCACTGTTTTCCGTCTCCAGGCTGCGCACCTTGTCGATATACACAGCCAGCCGGTCGTTGAGCTCGCGCAGCTCCTCCTTCTCCTGCAGCCGCGACAGCCGCGTGGGGCTTAGCGGCGTGGCGGGAGCGCTGGTGCGGCTGCCGGACCGCGGCTGCATGGGGGTCGCGGTCGCCATGGCGGGCGGCGGGGCGATCGGCAAGGAGAGGGGGTTGGGGAGGCCGCGGGCTAAACCGGGATGAGCGAGGGTCCCGAGGAGGCTGCAGGAAACGAAGCGGGGACAGAAGGCACAAACCGGCGACCCGCGCGCACGCAGAGGCCGGCGTGGGGAGCAAGAAGCACCTGGGATGGCGCGAGCGGGGGTTACAACACAAAGGGCAAAGGGGGAGGGCTGCGAATCAATCAATCGTAAAATACCCTTTGTATGAGAACATGCGCACGCACATAAGCGCGCGCGCACACACACACACACACAAACACACACGCTAGGGAAGACACAGGGTGAGGATGACCGGGAGGGCCGAGCAGGGTCCGCGCGCCGCCGCCGAGTCTCCCGCCCGCAGCACTTTGTTTCCTCGCAGGCGGAGCGGAGCGGCGGGCGGGGGAAAGAGGTGGCGAGGGGCGGGCTGCAGGAGAGCCGTAGGGGGCGGAGGTGGCGCGGGCCGCGGCGCCGCACTCCCCAACATGGCGGCGCGCGCCGTCGCCTCCACGTGACCACCGCCGGCCAATGGGGAGCGGGAGGCACGCTCGGCGGCTCCTGGGTCGGGCCTAGAAATTCAAAATCGCGCCCTCCGGCAACCGTCGGTGGGGCGCGCTGGGCTGGGCGTGGCCGGGGCTGGACTAGGGCGGGCGGGTGGGGCGCTGGGGACTGCAATCCCTGTGGCCCAAGGATCAGCGCAGGCCAGGCCCTCCCACCACCCCGCGGGGAACCCCGGAGGGGCCGGGCCCGCCGGTGGCGGGAAGGAGCCGGGAGGTTTCCGGGGCGGGTCCGCGCTGCGGCCCACACCCGGCGGGTCAGGGAAATTCAAAAGTAAACGTCCTTACTAACAGCCACGCGCACCGCTCCCAGAGGCCTGCGGCCGCGGGCGTTGAAACCCTATCCCCGCCCCACGGGAAGGGCTCGGATAAAGGCCCCAAAGCCCTGCAGCTCCGGAGTTACGTAAGGACCTCGGTGTCCGAGATTCAAAGTCCAGTGCGGGCCGGTTCCAGATACAAATCATTATTTTTCTCTTAGATGAAAATGTTTCAGAACACCTCCCTAGCAAAATCGTGCCGTATCCTGAAGCCGACTGATAAATACCACAGAAAAACCGGAAGCCTTGATTTTAAATCTTTGCTATCAATGCTAACAGGCGGGCCCTGACCTGTTTCATAACAATTTAGGGCTTTGGAAAATCAAAAACGCCTCAAGTGATAGGATTAACATATGACCGAATAAATAGCACAAGTTGTTGTCATGCTTCCTAAAATTCAGTGCATGAAAATCTAAGCTGGTGAAAACGTAAGTAGAAACGAGTTTTTGCTTTAAAAGTGTTTTCCCCTAAGATGCAACTGACAGCCAACTGTCCATTAATTCCTATGAAACGTCTTTTTTTAACTTTCAGGCAAACGTCTATTGGGACTTACTATTTGCCCTACACTGAACTTTTTGTAAACTATTCATCCTCATAGCCGGCCTGTGATTTGGGACTGTAAGGAACTGAACTGTTGCCTTACTGCCACCCAGCAGGTGACAGGACTTCATTTGTATCCAGGAGAGTGAACTGACTGGAGCCTCACCCATAACTATAATCTAGAAGGCCACCTCACAACCTATTACATCTGTAGCGTTATTACAGGTCAGTTACCTTAATTAGGTAGAGATGAATCAAGTCATGCGCATAAGAATTATTTCTGTACACTCTATAAATGATACTCTCCTCATTAATGGCTGTGTCCTGTCCTGGTATCTAAAATACTTTCTTCTAAACCTCATTGAAAATTAAAGAATTGAAAGGCTTGTATCTTAAAAGTTGGTGATAATAACTTTTAAGTACTTAAGTATCCGGTTAATTTTTTTTTAAGATTTTATTTATTTATGCATACAAGAGCTGGGGTACAAGCCAGAGGTGCAGGAGGTGAGAGAAGTCACCAGAGACAGAGTGGGGAGCAGAGCAGGCAGATGAACTGAGATGCACTGCTGAGGGGAGCAGCGGGTGAGGCAGGAGAGGTAGGAGAGGTCTGCTGTGCCATGTGGGCCCTCTCCCTGGCCAAGGATCCAACTTGAGCTGCAGTGACTGTGGAAGCCCCACATTAGGGTGCTCAATCCCAGGCACCACCAGGGAGGCCCCCAGTTAATTTTAATAACTTAAAGGAATCTGGAAAATCCAGATTACTAATGAACAAATGAGGTCTAAAAGTAGGGCCTCGGTCCAAGGCAGTGGAATCAGGACTGGAATGGAAATCCTCCAGTTTGGTTTTCATTCCGCACTCCCCTTTACTTCAGACTTCTAAAAAATATTTGGAACTTTTCTTTTAAAATCATCCTCTGTTGTCTATAATACGTATGTGAAATTATTTCAGACTTTCTCTCTAGGACTCAATTCCTCTTGATAGAGTTCCTCAATCTGACTCTTCAGGAGTTCACATTTTAGCTTATCTGAACGGACAAATAAGAGTCAGACATTGGAAGATTTGCAGTGTAAATTTATGGGAATTACTCCTTAGTTTCCTCATAGTAAAATGGGGGATCACTTGCACTCTGCAAGAGGTTCATAAAGGATAAATAAAGCAATATATCTAATGTGTAAACATATAGTATGTGATGGCTAAATAGTAATTGTTATTAATCCTGTGACCTCAATCAAAAGAAATGAAAGAAAAATCTTATAGCCTTAATAACTAGAATGTTTTGCAAATGTTTGGTTAGTCACTAAGTATACACTTCCCTTATTCTCTTATCTTTTCTGGTGCTTAATTCTGTACCTTGAGTGTAGTCTAATTTTTCTTGATCTTTCATACTACACTGGCCCAGCCATCTTCATTTAAATAATTCCTGAAGTTCCATCACCTCCAGCATTTTCCCAAAGAATTTGAAGAGAAGTAACAAATACTGTGTAAATCCAGTGACAAGACTTCTTTACATTTACAAGTGTAATTATCAGTTCAAATAATCTACTTTTTTTCCCCTATAAACCTTCATTTCTTGTCAGGGCACATGTTCTGATTATTGGTTAGACTGTATATATGTCCCCACCAACCCTCAATTTGCCACACAATACTCCCACAACACTCAGCTACTTTACAAAATAGAGAATGATTTGATATATGCCCTATTTTCTGTTTGTCGTTTGGACATGAGCAGAAAAAAAAAGAGATATAGAAAGAAGGGGCCCAGACTAGTGGGTTGGGGAAGCAAAGAGAGGGGAAGGCAAGCTAAAAGCTAGCAATAACCTATTTTTGTCCCTGGAGAGGGGAGTGACAGCTGGCAGGTAGCTGAGTGTGCAGTGCAAAGAAAGAAATGGAATAGCTAGCGCTTCAATAGAAAATGCAAACAAATATTGCTAAGTGATAAGTCTTCCATAAATGTTTGCGAAATACAAAAATGAAGAAATATATTATTAAATGATCATCAACTAGACTGTGTTGTCTGTATTTAATATACTTTACAAATGTAATACTTATTTCATTCATCGTAAAAGCTAAGAATAAATCATGTTTTAGAAGGTTGAAAGACTATCCAGAGCCTTTTCTGATTTGGATTTTTGTGTTTTAAAAATAGCTTAAGACTTTTAAATACACATTTCTCATATTCAGTAAAATTGTTCTCTTAGCATAGCCACCTATAATTGCTCAAAATTGTTTTTGATATCACTTCTAAGATCTGATACTGGGCAGCTCTCCTGCCCACCTGTGACTATGCAGGTACCTCTCTTTTTCTGTCTCCTTTTCCTAAAAAAGCTGTCCTTTTAAAAATGTAGGGGGCGGAGAGAGAGAGATCTGATACTGGCAATAGTCAAACTCAGATTTTTAACTCAGTGATTTCATTTTACTGATAGTTTATGCTTTAGTCAAAAAGACAAAGTAGTTTTCACTCTGGTGTTTTAGTTTCATGCTAAAAGTTGTTCATACTACTATAGCATTTTAAATTATTTTTTCTTCTATAGAAATGACAAAGACTGATGTCAAGGTGTTAAATGTACACATAATTAAGCTGTTTCAGTTCTGACTGAAACTGACCCACCTCAAAGAGGTAAAGGCTTCTTCCAAGATCAGTCTATATTCAGCCACTTCACTTATCTTGATATATGACTTATTCTCCTTACCTTATAATGTATATTTGTATTTACATCCTGCTGGATCTGCTTCTGTGTAGAACCCTGACAAATTAACATTCCCTAAGCCAGTAAGAAGGATAAAGCCAAAAGACTAAGATGAGTGAATGGAATAGGGACACTGCAGACTGACTCAGGTATACTGACCATATTAGGCATGGCAAAACTAACACAACTCATCAGAAGCACTGAGAGATGTGACAGAGATCAACATAATTGGCAACCACAAGAAGTCCCAACTAAAGAAGGCCAACATAAAATGAGGACAGCAAATCCAAGAAACAGATGATCCTATAGTTGTTCAAAAATTTATTGGACTTAGAATCAGTCTTATGTAGGACAGCAAGGATGAACATGAGGAATGTTAAACTTGAATGTAATTGAAATATAAACCTAAACTGATCCAAGTCTCTGGGAGATTCCAATTTCATCACCAGAATGCTCACCTTCTTTATCTCAACTGCTTTCTCCATTGGTAAGTTTTATTCTAACATAGATTCTTTCCCCAAGGTAGAAAAGCAGATTTCTGGACACCCCAGCTCTAACTTCTTCTAAAAACTTAGAATAGAATAAACAAGAAATGTCATTTGCATTAGGAAAATGGATTTGCCTGTTTGGGTCACATTCCTACTCCTCAATCACTGCCTAGCAGGGGCATAGCTCAGTGGTAAAACATTTGACTACAATTACTATGTCCACGGCGAGGTACATTCTAACCTCAAAGTGTCAAATACCAAAAAGGAGATACGATATGTAGTATAATACAGCAAAGCCTAGACATCCTCTGTGGCAGGGAGGAGGAAACAACTCACAGACAAGAGGATCTCTGAACTAGGCTTGGATGATAATGTCAGCCTCCAGGGACTGGCAAATGGATTCAGTACTCTGTGAGGACCTCTAAATGGCAACTCATTCCCCAGGGACAACGAGAGGAAAGCCCCAGATGGAATCCCTAATCTCCTTACGGTGTGCTTTTTTATTTCACATCAAACCACATTGGGACTGATTTCAACTAGGAATTAGTAAGGTGATAAGGGGAATGGATTTTAGTCAGCAAGTTTAACTTTGGGTTAGTCAAGAAAAATGGAAAAGTGACAAAATTACCTTATAATTAAAATAAGTTTCTTAAATGGAGTCAATAAATAGCAGTTATGCCTTGCCTAAAGCAAAACAAAAATAGGAAACCAATTAAGCTGAAAATTTTCAGTAACTCCTGTGTGCAAGGCACTGCACTACATATTATGAAAGAAATTTTTAAAGTATGAAATTTGCTTACTTCCATCAATAAAGGTATTAAGTGTGTGTGCAAACAGAATGTACACTGGTGAATAAACAGGTTAAGCAATAAAGCTATTGATGACAAAGGTCCAAAGAGGTGGCATTGATGATAAATGTCAAATCCCTAGGGCTACTAAAATTTAGAGAATGAAAGAAATCTTTGCAGACAGGACAACACAAAAGAACTTGATGGAAAAAGAGGATGTGAACTGGACAATGAAGTAGTGGGAAATTTATTTCAGTATGTGGTTTGGGTTATAAAAATTAGTTTCACATGCAACTTTTTCACAACAATTCCAAAAAGTGATAGTCACTCTATTTTTTGTATGTAATATTTTTATTTGTGGATGTGCTGAATTTATATTTTAGGACTTAGGCAACAGTCTTCCAGAATTTGGACACTCAAATACTGGGATTTAATGCTACCAATAAATATTAGGGACTTCTATGATCCACATATATCTTGAGTAAAGTAGCAACTGAAACTTTCATATATTGCTTCAGAAAATTATTTACAGATCCTTATAAATTGTCTGATAGCTTATGCTTTAGTCACAAAGACTAAAGTAGTGGGTTCATTTTTATAAGTGGAAGATATTAAGGAGCTTTCTAGAATGATGGGATTATGAGTATGTGAATAAATACAGTTATCAAAACTCACAAAATGGTATAACTATGATCTATGTAATTCACTATGTAAATTTTACCAAAATAAGAAAATTAAAATATATTTGTGTTGGGCCCTCCCTGGTGGCGCAGTGGGTTAAGCAACGCACTATGAAGCAAACTGCAGCCACTGCAGCACGAGTTCGATCCCTGCTGCCGGCCGGGGAGGGGACCCACATGGCGTAGCAGACCTCTCCTGCTGTGCCCGCTGCTCCCCTCAGCAGTGAACTTCCGTTGATCTGCCTGTTCTGCTCCCTGCTCTCTGTGGTGAATCCTCTCACCCCCCACACCTCTGGCCTGTCCCCCAGTGCTTGTATGCATGAATAAATAAATCTTTAAAAAAAATATATATATATATTTGTGTTACAGAAGTTTTTAAATTGTAATTAAAGTTTTTACTTTATTTGTTGCTTTGAATTCTAAATTTTATGTGGGCTCTTTCTTTTTTTAAACCTGTATGATTTTCTTCAGAGGTTGTAAATTGAATACTACGGCTTTTTTACTTTAAGTTTATAACTTGAATTGCTTCTCAGCCTTTTGGCTAAGGTCAAGTGACGTTTATAACTTGAATTTAAAAGATATATTTGACAATGAACATCAGTGTCAAGGGTGAAACAGGTGGATTGAAAAAAACTGCCATTTTTGGCTTGGAAAGATTGGAATATGAATACTCCAAACTGAAAACTTATTTTAAAAAGAAATCTAAAATACTAGTTTCTACGCATGAAATTCTGTTTCTTACTACTATATTGGCTTTACAAGATTCCCTATTTTGTAAGATTATAGAAAATCATTCCATTGATCAGATACAAATAATGATTTGTAGTAATTCAGTACCTAAATTCTTTTAATATAATTTCTTTTGAATCATGTACATTTTTTTTATTTTTCACATCACTATCCCTTATATCCCCTTAACACTTTCTCCCTCCCCTTTCCCTCTTAACCTCAGAAACCTGACTTCATTTATTAATGTGCAGTATGTTATTTTACTTTGCCTAATCATCCACTATGAAAAAAATCCACTGTTTATCTTTGCCATTCTGACTTGCTTTTCTACACATAATTCTCCCCAAATCCTTCAATTTTGCTGTAAATGGCAGCATTTCATCCTTCCTTATGGTAATATTCCACATCTTTTTGATCAGTCTTCTCTCAGTGGGCACTTAATTCATTTTCATGTCCTAGCTATAGTAAATCATGCTACAATAAACACTGTAGCATACATAGATTTTCCAGTTGCTGCTTTCACCTCCTTTGGATAGATGTCCAACACTGTATTGCTGGGTCATATGATATTTACATTTTTATTTTTTAAAGATAAACCCATATCGCTTTCCATAATGGCTGCACCAGCTTACATATCCTAAATTGTTTTAATATAACAATTTTTAAACAACTGAAGACACAGTTTAATTTAGTAAAGGCAGAAAAGTAATTTTTAAGGGAGCTGGGCATGTTGAAGAAAGAAAAAAGTTATCAGATTCCAAAAGAGCGTTGTAACTTATAAAAGATACATAATATAATTTTATATTTGGAACACAAAAACTTTGCCTATTGTTTTAATAATACATATTTGAAGATTTAATTAGATGTTTCTGGCAGACAGGCTTTGTAAAAGTTGTGATTTTCAACTGGTGGAGAAATACAGAAAAATACCCTGTTTTTTAGATTAAAGGGCAGACGAGATTTTGACATTTATCAAAGGAGATCATGGGAAGATAGAGTTATGACACTGCTGTGGAGAACATAAGGAAAGTACAGCACGTAATTCCTATCCTCAGTTTCACAGGGGCTCCTGAGTTACATCCAGTACCATGTATACAATTACATACCAGAACTAACTAGGTCAGACAGCGTGCCGTAACAGCCCTGCTGCAAGAAAGTTCTGTCACTGTGACATTCACTTGGAAAAATCACCCTGTGGAAACTTGAATGAACGCCTTAACAAGGTTTTCATAAACCTGTCATTTAAAAGAAATTGGTTTCATTTCTCTCATTTTAATATATTAATTTTTTTCTTTGACTATACACTTCCTTAAAGAGATTAAAGTTGGGTTGATCTCAAAGTGAGGGATGGAGAAATGAGGTCTCAGTTGTCATAGGGAAAAAGGGAAGTCACAGGAGAGAGTCTGGCAGTTTTATTTTTAAAAGTAAAATGAATTCAAGGGCCTCCCTGGTGGCACAGCAGGTTGAGCGCCACAAGGTGAAGCATCAGCTGCACAGCAGTGTGTGTTGGATCCCCGGCCAGGGAGGGGGCACACATGGCACAGCAGACCTCTCCTGCCTCGCCCGCTGCTCCCCTCAGCAGAGTATTTCAGTCGATCTGCCTGTTCTGCTCCCCGCTCTGTCTCTGGTGAATCCTCTCACCTCCTGCAACTCTGGCCTGTACCCCAGCTCTTATAAGCGTGAATAATTTTTTTTTAAATAAGGAAATATTTTTTAAATTTTTTAAAAAATGAGTTCAAAATATCTGCCTTACCTGCAAATAACTAAGGTGTCATACCTCCTCCTAAGATGCCCCATAGAATTATCTTCTAGAGCATCATTTAAAATTCCATATTAGTTTTTGGTCTATCGTTTTATAAGAGTCATCTAGGCAGCAGAAAAATCCCTGGTGAAACTGCAGATAATCAAGAGTCCTTTTACTCCACAGCACCCATATTCAAGTAGAGCAAAATATAACAATGGATAATCTAAGCATTCTGACCTTTCAATAGCTGCACATTTCTCAAAATGAATCTACCTTATTTAAGAGATACTTTTGCATACTTCCTTTGAGTAAAACACTCTACTAGACACAAATCAGCATTACTATTAAGGGCCTCCCTGGTGGCACAGTGGGTTGTGCGCTGCACTGTGAAGCATCAGCTTCACAGCAGCGCAAGTTTGATCCCAGGCCAGGGAAGGGCCCACATGGCACAGCAGACCTCTCCTGCCTCACCCACAGCTCCCCTCAGCAGTGTACTTCAGTCATCTGCCTGTTCTGCTCCCCACTCTGTCTCTGGTGAATCCACTTACCTCCCACGATTCTGGCCTGTATCCCAGCTCTTGTATGCATAAATAAATCTTTTTAAAAATAATTACTATTAAAACATCTGGAAACAAGTATTTAAAGTATTTAAAACTTTGTAAGGGCATCCATGATTGTGCAAGGGGTTAAGTCGCAGCACTATGAAGCTATTGGCAGCCACTCCAACATAAGTTTGATCCCCAGCCAGGGAGGTGATCCACATGGCGTAGCAGACCTCTCCTGTCTTGCCTAGCAGTTTTATTTATTTTTTTACCTATTGTTTTAGGCAATACACTCCCCTCAGCAGTGTATTTCAGTCAATCCACCTGGGCTATTCCCTACTTTCTCTCTGGTGAGTCCTCTCACCCCCCACAACTCTACTCTGTACCCCAGTTCTTACATAAATAAATAAATAAATCTCAAAATCTTTGGAAGAGTACATTTGGATAACTTCTCATTTTCTTTTTCTCTTGTCTGCGAATAAGAATGTAATCTGTAATGTTTTTTAGTGACTACTATTGATAAATAATACCAAATATCATAAATAATATATGGTAAGACATTTTCTCCTTAAATGCCAACATCTGTTTCAGTTTCACATTCACTGTGCTTCCAGCAAACTTGGTCATCATGGTTAATAAAGGAAATCCACCACTAATTAAAAGTGCATATTTTAGAAATTTAGTGTGCTCTGCTAAGCAAAGAGAAAAAAGTACTGTAAGAGGTATCAGTTGCCCTAAGTGGAATCTAGTTAACATCAGAACCTGTGCTAGATCTAAAAGAACTTTAGGCAATAGGATAAATACCAAATACAAAAATAAATAAATAAATAACATACATGGGTCACCTATTAGCCAGTCAAAGGTAAATGTGAAGGCTGGAAATTGGTAGAAGGGCTTACAGAATTGTACTTTACGATCAGAATGTTTGCTTTGTTCAGGATCACAGGCCTACACTATTTCACTTACATTTGTTTTTTTAAAGCTCCAAAAATGATTTGAGTTATGAGAGTTAGGTAGTTAAAGACCTGGTTTCCAGATCCTTTTCTGTCACTGGACTGGGGTGAGCAAGAACATGAGAACCTATGTTGAGAGATAGAATGACCTGATTTGACCATTGGACAAATCAGACCAAAAATATATTAGGGAACCAATTTTTACACTGGGTTTCAGGTAGAACAGTGCAGACTTTGGGGTTTGGCATACCAAGTGTGAATCCTGCTTAGTCATTCACTGTGTGACTTCCAGCAAGTTACTTAACATCTGTGGACCTCCATTTCCTCATCTGTAAAAAGCAGAGAAAGAACTACCTCATAGATACTTTGAGAAGACTGAATATGTAAATGTTTGTAAAGTATATCTGGTTCACAGTCTAGTGCTGAGTAAATATTCCTTTCTCTTCCTTTACAAAAACAGATACTAGGATCTTTGCTTCCCAATTTTTTTTTTTAAAGATTTATTTATTTATGCATACAAGCACTGGGGTACAGGCCAGAGGTGTGGAGGGGAGGTGAGAGGATTCACCACAGAGAGCAGGGAGCAGAACAAGCAGATCAATGGAAGTACACTGCTGAGGGGAGCAGCGGGCAAGGCAGGAGAGGTCTGCCGCGCCATGTGGGTCCCCTCCCTGGCCAGCAGCAGGGATCGAACTCGTACTGCAGTGGCTGCGGTTTGCTTCATGGTGCGTTGCTTAACCCACTGCGCCACCAGGGAGGCCCTGCTTCCCAATTTTGAAAGATACTATTTAATTTAGTATTTAAGGCATTATATTGTACTGAGAATAATCAGGGTCTATTACAATACCGCACTTCCAAGATGTTAACTCCTTTATTTTGTCATGTACACTAATGTTTATCTTGACCTAGAGTCAACAATGATATAAATATTGAAGAGTGCATGCAGCAATTGATTTACTGTAACTTGTTTCTTTTAATAAACTTTCAGTGACCACCATTATGGAAAGTGCTAATGATTAAGATAGCCAACAGAAGATGACAGGGTTTTCGAAGACAGGCCATGTTAGCTAATCTGTGCCCACTGAATCTCCTTATGCTTATCTGTCAGCAACATGACATACTATGGATGCTAAGCTTGGGCATCAGAGTCAATTTTATCATTTTCTTGATAATTTTTTTAGGTGTCCAGGCACAGTTTGATTTGTTTGGGTTGCTTTTTGTACCAGAATGAATAAATCATGTTCAGTTAGTACTGCCAACACATGAACAGGCATCTAGTTATGACAAACGATGGAAGAGATAACAAATATTGTTCTCAGTGAAGTGTAATATTTGAATCTAGATTTTCCCTTTGTGTGTCCCTCCACCACTTCCACATTTTGAAGAGGAAAAAACAAGTTTATGCTTTCTGCATGACCACAAGATCAACCACTACTGCCTACTAGGCAGAAAAAGGGTGGTATTAAGGGTGCAGCCATCTGCTTGGCTCTTGGTAAGGCAAGAAAAACTAATTAGCACCCCTACCCTCAACCTTACCTCCACCCCCTTTCCATGCCTCCACCATCTGTCTGGCTTCTCCTTCCCTCCCACACCAGCTTCTTTCTGCATCCACCAGCTTAGGGAAGTCAGAGAGGTTTACTAGTCCTAGAAGAGACAAGAAGAGGCTTTAGCAGTACCCCGGGTCATGAATTTTAAAATTTGAAAGGAAATTGCACAAATTACCTCCTTTTCTCTCCCACCCACAATGCTCTCTTTCACTCATGTCTGTTATCTTACTTAAAACATCTTTTCTTCTCTGTCCAGGAAATTGGTATGTCACAATCCATTCTATTGTGTAATTAACAGTTTTCTAATGATTCTAATGATAGGCAAGTACCTAATTCCTATATTGAGACATTCATCAATTTTGCTAGGGTTTGGGGGCAGAAATCATTAAGTAAAAATAGTATATTTCACCATAAAGCCACAGGAAATGGTAAGAGGGCACATTCAATGTGAAACAGCAGTGACAGCTCAAATGCCATTACTCTTTGAAAAGATATAGATTAAAAAGGACAGCAATGAAAGGCTGAAATTATTAGTCTTAGCAGAATGAACTGTGTATTCTAACTATTAAATACAGACTAGCTACTAGCAGACAAGAAATATATTCTACTTACCTAAGAAATAATGTAATCTAGATAAACTGATGTTTTACTAATAAAAATCTTTGTTAACTTAAGATTTGGTTATAAAATTAACAGTATTGGGCCTCCCTGGTGGCGCAGTGGGTTAAGCAACGCACTATGAAGCAAACCACAGCCACGATAGCACAAGTTCGATCCCTGCTGCCGGCCAGGGAGTGGACCCACATGGCCTAGCAGAACTCTTCGGCCTCTCCCGCTGCTCCCTTCAGCAATGTGTTTCAGTCACTCTGCCTGTTCTGCTGCCCACTTTGTCTCTGGTGGATCCTCTCACTGCCCACACCTCTGGCCTGTACCCCAGCTCTTGTATGCATAAATAAATCTTTAAAAAAATGAAATTAACAGTATTTTGCATTTTATTCTCCTCCCTACACACATTTAAAAAGGACATTTAAAAGGAGAAAAAAAAGAGATACCTACATAGTTATAAGAGAATAGGAGAGCTGCTTGTATTTTATTCTTGTTCTAACATTTTCTGTTTTCCTGCCTTGTAGTAATACAAGCTACCTGCTTTTCTAAAGAAAATATAACAGCTTAGGGCCTCCCTAGTGGTGCAAGGGGTTGTGTCATCACTATCAAGCTACCAGTAGCCACTGCAGCACAAGTTTGATCCCTGGTCAGGGTGGTGACCCACATGGCACAGCAGACCTCTCCTGTCTCACCTGCTGCTCCCCTCAGCAGTGTCTTTCAGTAGATCCACCTGTTCTGCTCCTCACACTGTCTCTGGTGAAGAGAGCCCCAGCACTCGTGGCCTACACCCCCTCTCTTGTATGCATAAATAAATCTTTTTTAAAATTCAGTAATAGAAAATATACATTGCACAGATCAAAATAGTACTAAACATAACAAAATTGGGTGTTGGAAGTAGAAATGGGGGTGGAGAGAGAAAGAATGGATGAATAAACTCTTGTGCAAATTGCAGGGCCTCTAATAAGGCTTCTGGCCCTCATAGCTGGTGCAATTTCCTCTACTCCTGAGATCTCCAGAGGAGAAAGAAATTCCAGATGATCACCCTCTGGGCCTGGAGAGGAGCATAGCAAAACAGAAGAGGAGCCTGCAGGTAAAGACTGGATTCACACCAGATGGTTGTTCCAGCTAGGGTACAAAAAGCAGCAGTTGTAAGAACACGTGGAATAGGAACCATGGACAAAGGATGATGACAATAAACATCTTCTATTATTAAGAAACAAACAAAAACACACCCAACTCTTAGTTTCAGCCTACTTAAAGTACAGTGATATTCTAAGCATTTTGTTTGGGATGATGAAAAAGTTTGGAAGGCAATCACGGTAGAGGTGGCAAAGCAAGCTAAATGGAATTAATGACACTGTATTATACACTTCAGATGTAAACAAATTTTGTCATATAGATTTTGCCACAATTAAAAAATGTTAATAATATACCATAACCACTGAGTTGTACATTTTAAATGGGTGAATTGTATTATATGTGGATGTCTCAAGAAATCTGTTAAAAATTGTTCTAAGCATTTAGGATTTTCACTTTGAGGTACATGGCTTTTGAAAACACTCCTACCTACTGGATGGTCAGTCATTTATTTTCCTTTCACAGCACATAAAAAGCATATGTCAGGCACAATAAAAACACAGATGTCCCAAGGTTTAGAATTTAGTACCTGAGAGGTTTAGCATGAAAAAGATAAATGGTATTGTCTTGTTTAATTAAGATTAATCTTAATGTATTCTGATAAATAAAATCTCTATCTTTGTAATGTATATTTTTTCATTATAATTTATAAAGTCAGTTTTATAAGCAATGAGTAATTTTCATCAGAGGTCAGTAAGCGCTTTAAGTACTGATAAACTAAACTCATTGGGAAATACTCAATGCATTTCTACTTTTTTCATGAAATCTATAGTATAAAATTAAGCCTTTTTTAAAAAGACTTAAAATTTATTTTATTTATGCATGCATTCAAGAGTTGGGGTGTAAGCCAGAGGTTCAGAGGGCATAAGAGGATTCATCAGAGACAGAATGGGAAGCAGAACAGGCCCACTGATTGAAACACACTGCTGAGGGGAGCAGCAGGCCAGGCAGGAGAGGTCTGCTGGGCCATATGGGTCCCCTCCCTGACCAGAGATTGAACTTGTGCTGCTGTGCCGCAGAAGCTTCAAAGTGTGGCGCTCAACCTGCTGTAACACCAGGGAGGCTCCCATCTAAATTTGTTTTATTTATTTATTTATTTATTTATTTATTTATTTATTTATTTATTTATTAATGCCAGAGGTGTGAGGTGGGCAGGGGTGGGGGGCGGTGAGAGGATTCACCAGAATAGAGTGGGGAACTGTAGGGTAAATGGAAAAGAATCAGGCTTTTCTGCCCTCCCACCATTGGTGTAATGATGGATACCTAAGGTCCTTCACGCATGCCTATGTGGGCATGTGCTAGTGGTGGGTGCACCTGGGCTTAGACACAGATGTATAAGGGTAGTGTCACGAGGATGCCAGGAACAAGAGCAGAAGAGTAGGGAGAGACAGAGGTCGAGACAAGAAAGAAGCAGCAGCAGCAGAAGCAGAGATGAGAGCCTAGAGAGCCCAGAGAGCCCAGGTAGTGAGGATGCACCGGGGGCTAGGAGGCCTACCAGCCTCCTGCCCCCAACACCCCCATGCCTGCTGTGCGCCTGGTTGCCTCTAATAATAAAAGCCTAAAAAATCCACCGAGGGCTCCAAGATGCCTTCCTTGACCTGTGTAGCAGCAGGAAGGGCGGCACAGGAGCAAAGTTCGGGACGGTTCTGGGCAGACGGGTCAGGGAAGGAGAGTCTTGGAGCCCTCAGTGGCTTTTCATGCTTTTATTAGCAGAGGTGGCCAGGTACATGGCAGGCATGGGTGCCGGGGGGCCGGGAGGCTGGCAGGCCTCTCAGCCCCCAGCGCATCTCACCCTCTCGGCTGCTTCTTCTCTCTCTCTGCTGCTGCTGGCGTTGGTCAGTACTGTCGGTCCTGTTGGTTCTGTTGGTCCTGCTGGTCGGTCCTGTCGGTTCTGGCGTCCTCATGACGCCACCCGTTGATGCCCATGTCAAACTCAGGTGTGCTCACTTGCGCATGCCCACCTAGGAATGCTTGCAGCACCGTAGGTGTCCATCATCACAGTGGTAGTGGGAGGGTGGAAAGACCTGATTATTCTCTGACCCTACAACCTATCTGCCCAGAATCATCAAGAACTTGCTCTGTGCCCTTCCTGGCACCACAGGAACAGAACTGGCAGATGGACTGAAGTACACTGCTGAAGGGAGCAGCCAGGCGATGGGGGTTCGAACTAGTGCTATAGTGTGCAGTGGCCATGGATGCTTTACAGTGTGCCACTTAAACCCTTGTGCCACCCAGGAGGCCCCTGTGTATTTTTATAAAAAAGGAAAATAATAGAATGGAGCAAGAAATCTGGCAGAGACAGAAGTCCTCACTTAGAAATTGGCAGCACTGCTAGAGGGAAGTAAAGAATTATCAAGTGATAATAAAAAATAGGAACCACACTCAGCTGTGATTGGCTTTAAAATAAATATCCATGAGGTTTCAATGAGAACCTGGCTGCAGCGCACTCAGTTTAAGAGAATTCTCTTGAAAAACCCCTAGCATTGAACCAGCTGCAGCTGGATGAGTTGAGCTGCCTGGAGAGCCCAGTCTCCATGGCTGCAGTAGGTGAGTTTCTCCTTTTCTAGAAAAGGTCCTGTACTTGCCCTACACATTCCTATCTTCATGCCATCAATCATGCTGTTCTCTGAACATGGAATGTCCTTTTCACTTATCAGCTTCTGTCAGAATCCTACCAATCACTCAAGGTTCAGCCAAAACAGCATTCTCTGCCTTTCCAAGCTGGAGCATTAACCTTCAACACAAATGGAGCTGATTTGAAAATGGTGATTGCAGACATAGTTCAGATATTTTTGACCAGGTTGGGGGTGGGAAGGAGTAGAGGATGGAGATCAGAACATGACTCCATTGCTGGCCGGGGTTAGACAAGTAAAATAGTACTGAATAAAGGAAAATACCTTCACATGATCCCACAATGCCCTAAAATTTCCACACTGTGAGAATCCAACATGGTCAGACCTCCTAAATTATCTACTGATCTTTCAATATCAAAGACGCGTATCTCCATGATTATGAACACAATGTACTGGTGATTTTAATATCTTAATTCAAAGTAATAACTTCCCTTTGCAAATCATCCTTCTATAATTATCAGGGGAAAAACACCTTGCACACATCTTTCCTCTCTAAAGTTGAAATTTAATTTTTGTTCAGTTGCTCCTTGTGGGGGCTTCCAAGGAAATAGCTGCACTGCCTAGAATAGTGACTTCCCAATCATTGAGAAACATACACATAGAAAATGATAATTTTTTTATTCAGGAAAGCAGAAGCAAAGAGCATAGTCAATCACATCTACAATTTCTCTGCATAAAGATCCGGTTTCTCCCTCCCTCCCTCCTTCTCTCCTTCCTTTCTTTCATTTATTAGACTGTCCATGCATTCACTCCCTTCACCTCCATTTCCTATTTTCATTTCCAACTCCCATAGGCAATCATTTTTACATTTTTAATGTAAGTTATTTTGTTTTGTGTTATGATAAACTATATAGAGTTATTATATACTTCTGCATTTTAAATTTGTATGAGTGAATGGTGTTGTAGATTTCATTCTGGCTCTTCATTCTCTGTGTGATCTTTGAGAGCCAATGTATTTTGTGTCATTTCAACTGATAATGGGCCTCTTCTACATGTAGCACCCATCCACAGGGATGGACACCAGGATTACACCAGCTCCCTGATTCCACATATTCCACCAAGATTCACACACTGTACATGCCCTTTCTGTACCTGAGAGGGAACTGTTGTGTATATAGACATTAAGCATTTCTAAGTACTGTCTAGTGTTCTCTACCTTGCATATCCAAGTTTAAAAATTGTTTATAAGGTTTCCTAGCAGTCTACAATCTCACCAACATTTGGCACAAAAATTAGAATATTTTTAGAGCATGCTGGGATGAAAAGATGAAGCTACTTCTTAGAAGAAAACAGGTTCCTCACTAATCAAAGATTAGATCAAGAAGATGTGACATTCATACAATGAAATAATATTCAGCCCTAAGAACTATGAAATGCTACCATTTCCAGCGAAATGGAAGGAGTTCAAGGGAATTATATATAGTAAAGCAAATCAATGACAAAGACAAAATTGGACATTTACATAGAGATGATTCAAGAAAGCAAACTACTTTCAAAAACCAGTGAACACTAATAAACAAAGTAAGGTTTCTGAGGTTAAGAGGAGTGGAAAAGGAAGGATAGGAGAATGAGGGAGGAAAAAAACAGGTCCCTGAACTCCTGTAGCTTCAGGTCCTCCAGCCTCCCTGAAGGTGGATGTACCAATATTACTGTGCTCATAACCCATTTTAAGGTATTTCTTTTCATCACAATCAGATGAGGAAATGTCAACGTAGGATGGCCTCCTCTCCTTAAAAGAGTAAGTCTCAGAATTCCATGCAATAAGAGAGAATTAATATTAAATTTCTCAGGGTGGCCCTTGTCCCACCAGGTTCCCTCAAGGTTTGAAGGTATCTATGAGGAAGAGACGTTAGAGCCATCACTCACAACCACCAGCACTTGCACAGTTCCTTCCCACTGCCAGATGCTGGGGGTTGCAGCTATTGCCCATCATCCCACACAGTGCTAGAAGCAAGTATTAACAAATATTACTAATTCCAGTGTAAGGAAGAAACAAATGAGTATGTAACTGAATCAAAGCCACAGAGCTGAGACCTTAAGGAACCAGAAACTAGGCCTGCTTGATCACAAAGCTTAATTTTTTTGTATGTTCTCCTGTGAGATACTGCAAGAACACAGTGTTACAGACTGCATCTCTATGAAGGGGGGAGAGTATCACAGCACAGTGAAAGGGTGTCACTTTCCCCACTACCAATTACATGTTGCTGACTTGGATTACAATTCCCAACATGCAATGAACTGGACTTCCTCCTGTGAAGGAGGAAAGAGCAAGGAAGATATATATTGGAGGAGAGACACTTGGAGAAGAGGCATGGGGGGGTCAAGGTTGGCAGTGGGAGAGATAGATACATGTGAAGATACTCTTGGGACTTCAGCATTTTGGCAGAAACAATGGCAGCCATTATCTTGACTTTGTGGTGGGTTATTTGGCATATTTTGTATTTTAGATCTCTCCTGTCCCAGCTCTCTGGCATCTGCCTGCCTCTTTTTATGTTCTTCTTGCTGGTATATACCTTGGACTTGTTCTGGTGCATTTTTGATTTGGGCTGACTCTGTTCCCCAGGAGGGGGTGAGTGATTTTCGGAGTTTGAGTAGGAGTCTATATTTGAAACCTTTTCTTCTCTTTCTGCACACAAATTGAAGCCTTTGAGCATATCAAGTGTCTGCTTTCTTTGCCTATGTGTGGATTGATGGCCAAACCTTTAGATAGGACAAAATGGGATTTTCCTTTTAACAGTTTGGGGTCCTTGGTTACCCCTGTATGATACAAATTCAAAAGGGAAAATATAGGCCTGCAGGAGAAACTGTTTGCTTGGGGAGTTAAAGTCTCCAAACTGGGTCCATGTGAATGCTATAGATTCCAACAAGAGAACAAGAGCCGGTATTCCTTTCTTCTTCTTTTTTTTATCCCAAGTTATGGGATTTGGGTCTGGCAGTTGAGATACAAACTTACAAACTTTATTTGAAAATATCTAGTGATGGAAGAATTATGGGATTTGCTGTTAGCTGTGTTTTGTTCTCTCTCTCTCTCTCTCTCTCTCTCTCTCTCTCTCTCTCTCTCTCTCTCTCTCAATCGCCCCCCACCCCCCCACCCCTACACTTTGGTGTTCTGTTTTCATTCTGAGGTGTAAATTGGGTGACTAATGTGTGTTTTCACAGTCTTTGCACTAAGGTTGACAGAGCAAGTAAAATAGCTACCTTTTCCATTCCTAAATAACGGCAAGACAGAAAATATCCTCAAGAGTTCATTTTTTAGAAAACTAGAGGCTATGAGAGGAGACCTGAACATTGTGAAGTTTGCCACATTATCACCATGCAGCACAGCTGGGTAATGTGACAAACACCCAAACCTTCACCAATGACTTGGGCACCCAAACCCACCAACCACTTAATCAAGGCCATAGACCCAATCCAAGACGAGCCTGTGACTCTCATGAGTGAGTTTCTCTGCATGCCCGAAATTACTGGAAAGGTTTTCTTGTGCAGTGTAAAGTCAAAATGCAATAGAAATGATACTACAAAGTCATTAGGAAAAAGTCAGCATTTTTTCAGAAAAGACTAAAGACCTGCCAGCAGAGGGGAGGTGAGAGCAACAGGCAGAACTTGCAGAGCTAGAACAGTTCACCTGGCTGGTCAAGGTCAGACCAGGATCGGTGACCACCACCTGGGGACCCATTAGTCTGCTGGGATGTGCCTGGCAAAACAAGCAGGGCGGCTGACAGAGAAAACAGCTGCTAAATATGCTGCTCCCTCAGGTGGCTCCTTGAGCCTCTCCTATGATGTCGCATATTTCTAAAAGAATAATGTAGCAAAATAAAGTAAAACCTTTTTAAAATGCCAGTTAATGGGATAAGGAGAGAAATGGTTCAAGAGATGACATCATTTGTCCATATAAAAAGGGTTGGCTCTTATTTATGGTGAGGCTTTCCAGCATCCTGAGTCTATGAAGTTATGGGCAATGGAAGAATGATTCTCTAGAAATGGAGATAATTTATTAACCAAGCAGGAAGCTAACACCCACAGACTTGGCCTACATTTCATATTTTCTTTTTTTTTTTTAAGATTTTTTTTTTTAAATTTATGCACACAGAGCAGGGGTACAGGCCAGAGGGGCGAGAGGTGAAAGGATTCACCTCTGGGGAGCAGAACAGGCAGATGGACCGAAATACACTGCTGAGGGAAGCAGCGGGCAAGGCAGGAGAGGTCTGCCGGGCCATGTGGGTCCCCTCCCTGGCCGGGGATTGAACTCGCATTGCTGTGCCACGATGCTTCACAGTGCTGTGCTCAATCCGCTGAGCCACCAGGGAAGTCCCATTTCATAATTTCTGACAATTCTATGAATTCAGGACAGACAAGAACCAAAACAACCCCTTCTTAGCAATGAAGTTTCCACTTTGGGGCTACTGCAGGCATGCTAAGGTGTTCTCTGGATTATTTCTAGAAAAGTTTTTGCAAAAGTTTTCCATCTCTGGCCTTGCTCTAGCTGTAACAGGTCCAATATGTCCATCTATCCATGGGAAAGAGACTTAGGACATTTGTGTGAGACAGAAATAGGACTTTAAACAGATAGGCTACAACTATATTTACATGTATACAGACATTGTTAGTTATGGTCTCCATCTACATATTTAGAAAAACTGAAGATAACATAATTTGACCTAATGATAAAAAACAATATCAAAATATATGTGTCTGTGTCCATATATATATGTATATATATACACATTCATGATGAGAAGCCAATTAACATTTATGGCATAGAACAATAATGATACATTTCTGGACCTTTAATTTTTTTTAAAAAATTCTAGTTACAATGCTAAATAAAAGATTTGCCCTTGATTGTATGTTCATAGTAATTACAAGTTGTTTACCTCTCACTTATTTCCCATTGCATGCCAAGAAGCCAGAGTCACCCTATATTTTCCATAGGTCACATCTCTAACTCATATCACAACACCAGGCCTTAATTAATTTTTTGAAAGTCTTGGAAATAGAATGTTAGAAAATAACATATCATTTAGTGTGTTCATGACTCCACTGTGGGAAATAAGCAAAGCTTGTCTTTAACTGTAATATGTGGTTATGTTATTACAGTTGATGTGTAGTGGGCAGTCATTTACTCTAAGAACTTGCCACTATACCTACACTGGTAGATTCTTCTAAGTCTTGTTTCTGCTGTGTGGTACCCTTTCATTATGACTGACTGGTCCAGAGCTGAACTCTGAGCAAAGAGGGAACAATTAGCTTCTTTCCCATGAAGTAGACATTTTGACCTAGTAGGATGTGAAGCAGCAAGCACTCAAGAAGGAAATCTCTGATGTGTTCATGCCCAGGTTCTGCCCTCCCAAGGATGGGCTGCGACTCTTCCCTGCATTCTAAGAGAGGCGTCAGAATTCACCTGCGAGGCTTCACTTCTTCAATTTTTTGCTTAAGTTCTCTTTGATTTTGCTGACTTGAGAGCAGAAAAAACACACTCTAACATAAACACAATAGACACATTTAACGTGACATTTCAGTGCTAACTTGGACTTTATGGTTGATGATAAAATAAAAGTCACAGAGTCATCTTGCACCCTAACATGTTCCTTCTGGAATATAAGAACTCCCAACAATCATAGCTGATTTGTTTACAATGATTTGAAGGTAAATAAAGGGAGAGCATTAGAAAATGATTTAGGGCCTCCCTGGTGGCGCAGTGGGTTAAGCAACGCACTATGAGGCAAACCGCAGCCACTGCAGCACGAGTTCGATCCCTGCCTCCGGCCAGGAGGGGGACCCACATGGCGCGGCAGACCTCTCCTGCTGTGCCCGCTGCTCCCCTCAGCAGTGTACTTCGTTGGTCTGCCTGTTCTGCTCCCCGCTCTCTGTGGTGAATCCTCTCACCCCCCACACTTCTGACCTGTACCCCTGTGCTTGTATGCATAAATAAATAAATCTTTAAAAAAAAAAAAGAAAGAAAATGATTTAAACACTACCTTTCTTTCAGAATCTTAGTATCACACAAAAAAACTATTTATGAACCATTACTCAAATCTGTTCAATTTCTTAATACCAATTGAGAGTTTTCTTTTTGGGTTAAGCTCCAGATCTAAATGTTCTTACTGACCTACTCAGGATGTACAAGTCCTAAGTCATTTGATGGCAAGGAAGTGTCAAAATTCTTTAAAAAAAAAAAAAAAGACAGGAAATAGAGCAGACCTCTTAGCCTCTCACGCAGACTACAGTAGCAGTAGCAGTCACAAAATATGTAGTATCCTGTTCTACCACATTCATTAGACTAGATAATCTTGTCTCATAGACCAAGTTACCTCTGAAAGAACTTAATAGGTACATATTGTTTAGTGTGGGGGCGGGCAGCATAATTAAACCCATAGCCACTAATTCCTCTCAAGTTCAGATGAAAGTAACAATTTTGGTTTGCAGGGTGTGTTTCCAATTAAAACAAAATCATAGTAAGTACCTCTGGTTCCTTTCTCAAGATCTCTACCATGAAATCTGATTGTATGGTTCTGCCTTGCCATCTCCCTTTCTTTTGGAAGCACCCATAGCTTACTATACCTGAAAAATCTCCACCCAGGGAATAAGGAGGCATTGCAGAGTTTGTCTGATTTCCTTCTTGCTCAAAAAGAAACGGCCTGAACCTGGAGGCAGTGCTGACTAAGATTAACTGCAGTTCCTTTGTGTTATAGTTTCAACCTGTCTCCAACCTGAGCAACTTTCATTGACTCCTACCCCCTTCTACCAATGTATCAGTGTTTTTCACATTTCAAATAACTGTCTATAAAAGCAGGTAGTGAGACTTCTTAGGCCTACCTTTTCTTGAGGATGTTTTAGAAGACCACATCTTCTCTGGTCAAAATGGGAATTTCGAACATCTCCTGGGGGTCCCCTGTAAAATTCAGTGAAGGGGTCTTATTGTAACTCAAACTGACACTTCTCACTACACTGTGAGAGTGTGTGAGCACCGGACTCTTATCAAGTTCACCACTGTACCCCTAGCACCTGCTTTGGTGCTATTAGGAAGCTCAATAAATATTCGTCAAATAAAACATCTTATTAGCTTCCCTACTTAGAACTTAGTTCTCAGAGGGAGTAAGAACCATGTGGAATCAAATTTAGGTGTTATGCAAGTCTGACAAATTTTGTGCACTGAATAAGAACTTAAGTCCTATTTTTATATGTACTTATACAATGAAAGAAAAAATAAGATGGGCAAAGACACAGGAATTTCAAACATAGAATCTCAGTTTATTTTCAGAGACAGAATCATGTATATAAAAGGATCCCTCAAAAACTTGTGACTGCGTTTGGAATCGGATGAGTGGCCTTTAAAGTAAGTTGAGGGTGGGATATGGTGGGCTGGGGATTTACAGGAAGACCTCAAGTAATAGGTGGAACTCACTTGAACTCCAAAAACTGGGTTAGAGTTAGACGGACAAAACCAACCACACTCCCTCCACAAGGGTTCCTAAATAGTCACCACACCCACTCTCTTCAGTTGGATGATGAGTCAAATCAAAACTATCATCAAAGCTGCTAGTCTTTTCTTCCCCTTGTTCTTTTTGCACCCCAGGCATACCAGGGAAAATAAAAATACAACAAAAAACTTCCCAATAAAATAGTGCACTTGGAGGAGTGACATATTTATTGTCTTTGTCAAGTGTCCACTAAAGCTTTAACTCAGCAGCTCTCCCTCCCCAGAGTATGTGTGGGAGGGGGTGTAAAGGAGAGTTGGTTTCATCAATCCTTCTTGATGTAAGCTTTCATCTAGCCTGCTTCTGAAATAACTTTTTAAAAAAAATTAATTATTTATTCATGCATACAAGAACTGGGGTACAGGCCAGATGCGTGGGAGGTGAGAGGATTCACCAGCAACAGAGTGGGGAGCAGAACAGGCAAATGGAGTGAAATACACAGCTGAGAGGAGCAGTGGGCAAGACAAGAGCAGTCTGCTGCACCATTTGGGTCCCACCCTGGCTGGAGATCGAACTCACGCTGCTGTACTATGAATACCTCACAGTGTGGCACTCAATCAGCTGCGCCACCAGTGAGGCCTTGAAATAACTCTTGATCTGGAGTTTCAGTGGGACCAGGTTTAATACAATCTCACATAGGAAACTTTAATTATTTTTTTAAAATATAATACAAGAAGCATGGGCCTCCCTGGTGGCACAGAAGGTTGAGCACACTGCACTGTGAAGCAGCCGTGGCACAACAGTGTGAGTTCCATTCTCGTCCAGGGAGAGGACCCATGTGGCGCAGCAGCCCTCTCCTGTCTCGCCCACTGCTCCCCTCAGCAGCATATTTCAGTCTATCTGCCTGTTCTGTTCCCCACTCTGTCTGGTGAATCCTCTCACCTCCCTTGCCTCTGGCCTGTACCCCAGCTCTTGTATGCATAAATAAATACATCTTAAAAAAAAAAAACAAGAAGCAAAAGAGAAATACAGCAATGTCACAGAATTTTACATTTAAAATGGTTAGAGTTTTTTTGTTATTAATCATTATGTCATGAACTGTTTCCTCAATTTTTAAAAAAAAATGCATGGTTCTCTGTTGTTCCAAAGAAGAATATAGATAAAGACAAACAAAAAAAGAACAGGCCCAAAATGGAGTCACTCAGGCTCGGTCCCATGTCAACAAATCAAGACTTACATACAGTTATAGCTCTCCCAGAAATGGAATCTTAAGCCACTCAGTTATAAAGTATGTGAAAGAATGGCCTTGTTTTTAGGAAATACACATTTAGGTATAAAGGGATATCAGGTGTACAACTCATTCTCAAATAGTTAAGGAAAAAAAAGTATGTATGAGTATGAAGAAAAAATGATAAGAGAAATATGACAAAATGGTGACATTTATGAAATCTGGGTGAAAGGTATTTGAGAATTCTGTGGACTATTACTGCAAATTATTTTATTTGTGATTTTTTTTAAAGATGTATTTATTTATGCATACAAGAGCTGGGGTACGGGCCAGGATCACGGCAGGTGAGAGAATCCACCAGAGACAGAGTGGGGAGCAGAATAGGCAGATTGACTGAAATACATTGCTGAAGGGAGCAGCAGGAGAGGCAGGAGAGGTCTGCTGTGCCATGTGGGTCCCATCCCTGACTGGGGATCAAACTCCGCTGCTATGCCAGCTCAACCCCCTGTGCCACCAAGGAGGTCCAATTTTTTTCTCATAATTTGATATTTTTTGTGTTAAATATTTTGGCGCAAGATATTTTTGTGTTGTGTGATTTTTTTAAACTAACTTTTTAAAACGTCATTCACTCATAGAAAGCAGGAAAAAGTTAATGAGAAACAGCTAAGAGCAGAGGTGGACCATTCAGTGGAGCTCAGTAGGGCTGACCTGTCGACTGCTGGTGGTCAGTCTTCTTGTCCTGTCCTTGGGAGCAGATTAAGGACTAGAACATTTTTTCACCCCCAGCTACAGTGTATGGATTTTACTCATCTATGAGCACACAGTCCAGGGAGTGTATTTAAAATGATTTCTCAGAGTGAGCAGAAGCCCAGTCAGGTACTGGGAGCTGCAAAGTCGAGAGACTTTGGTGCCAGGAAGATAAGGAATGTCCAGTTAGGGAAGAGAAACAAGAGGCTTCTGGAACAATTTCAGAGGTTTTACTAATTGCTTACAGCTGAGCTTTACAGTCTCTTGACAGGTTGCTTAGTCAGACTAGATCTTTGCAATGTCTCAAAATGGAACATGCAGGAAGTATAAGAACTTTAAAGTCTAAAGAAAAATTTTTAAAAGGTAAATGTCACAAAATAAAGAATAGAACTGAATAGAGGCAGGTGACTCTGAAACAATAACAACAAAAAGAACACTTTGATTAGATTTGGGAGAGCTGTATATGATTTAGGGGTACAGGTTCATACCTCTTCAGATGCATATTACCAAAGCACACTCAACCACCTAGGATCCATAATACTCCACCCTAGACCATTGGGCCCTCCCATAACCTTCCCCTGTAGTAGCCTCAGTTCTGCAATGATATTTCTATGGTTTCTTTTTATTTAGTTTTGTCTGTTCCTGTTTTGTTTCTTTATATTCCAAATGAGTGAAATCACCCAGTATTTATCTTTCTCCCCTCTCTGACTTATTTTACTTAACATAATCCCCTCCAGTTCCATCCATATTAGGCAAAATGGCCCTATAATTTTTTTTAATTATGTTTTTATAGTTTGAATTGACCTTGGAAGCTCATACACAAGATAAAAGCACTGAAGATACTGGATATTTGTTTCTGAAGTATTTTTTGTCTTTAAAAATCCTTTAACTTTTCTTATCATCCCTTGTGCTTTGTGATTTTCTTTATATTTTTTTAAATGAACTAAATCCTATTTTGTAAGAGTACTTATCTATATGAACTATTCTTTAAGAAGATTGTTGGTTTTGTTTTCTTAGTTTATATTGCCAAACCTTTACATGTTCAAATGGGAGTGTCTGCTACATTTTTCCAAAGGCAACCGCCATCATTTGACAAATGCATAACAAAGAGAAGGCAAAGAAGATCTCTGGAGCATGCCAATACCTCCCAGGTATGAAGCAGTGCAGGCACTTTATTTTGGCAAATTGGAACTTGTACATTTCCATAATAAAAAATGTGACTCTGCTTATTTCTCAATCACTTGAGGGAGGGTGAAATTATTCCCTCCCAAAACATAAACACAATCCAATCCACAGAAACAGATCTATAACATTATCTTTTGTTCTGAAGCAGTCAATTTGGCTGTACTGATGTACAGAAAATCCCTCAAACATAACCATTCATACAATCTGCTTGTGTCAAGAAATGGAATTAATCCTGCAGCTAGTGAAGGTCTACTGTGTGGATATACATCCAATAAGAAGGCTAGAAGAATATCAGGCTGATTCCACATTCTAGATATTTTAAAATCTTTCAGACACTTAATCAAATCCCCTTAGTAGCAGAACCTTAGGGTATTTAACAGAATTATCCAAAGGAAACAGATCAACAAAAGTAGTGTCTTTTATGCAATGACTTTATGGTAATACCAATTCATCAAAAATTAATTACTGAATAAAAAGACCAGAGACACATCCATTTTAGTTCCGTGAATGTCCAGACTGGCCAGAAAAGAACAGCAAATTACAGCTGGAATATATAAAAGTTGTATTTTTATTTATTTTTAAAAAAAGGTTCATTCTTTAGTATGTACTTTCTAACCTTTCTGTGCCACCCTGAGAGGGGTGCTTACAACATTGCCCTGGGTTCCTGTTGTAACTTAAAGGGAAAAACATTCATAATGCCTAGCGCCCTTATGTCCGGCAAATGAAGGAGTATGTCCTCAACTTCCTTACAGCAGAAATCTGCTTAAGTGTCACCTACCTTGACTTCCAAATGGCACAGTACATCTACAAAAGAAGAAAGTGATTCCTACATCATACCGTTGAAGAGAATCTGGGAGAAGCATCTGCTGGCAGTTCATGCCATTGCTGCCACTGCAAACCTGCCTGATGCCAGTGTCATCTTGTCCAGGGATGCGGCCAGGAGCTGTGCTTAGGTTTGCTGTTGCCGCTAGAGCCAGTCCTATGGCTGGTCGCTTTACTTCTAGGCCCGTCACTAAGCAGATCTAGGCGTTTTTCTGGCACAGTAACTTTCGGTGGCTACTGCTCCTCGGGCTGACGACCAGCCTGTCATTGAGATGTCTATGTTAACTTGTCAACCACCTCTGTGTGTAACACAGACTCTGCATTAGGTGGACATTGCCTCCCAAGCACTCACCAGGGAGCCAGCGCAGCAGGCGCCTCCGCGACACCGGCTTGGAGCTTGTGCGCATGTGCAGTGCTGTCTCCCATGAACACTCGCGGGAGGTCAAGCGGGTCATCTCCAGAGCTCCTGAGGAGACTGAAAGAAATTAAAGAGCAGGTTGCTGCTGACAAAGCTGTGTCCAAGCAGTAATTTCAGGGTGAATGGTGGGCTCTGGCCTCCAAGTTTACTGCTCCTCAACGGAGGCGTCTGAGGATGCAGGTGTCCCACCACAGTTCCCTGCTGAGGATGGGGACGCTCAACCCCCCAACGAAGCCGGGTATGCCGCACACACTGCTGAATAGGTAGGAGCGCCAACTGAATGGTCTTAAACAGAAAGCGGAATATAGGTCGACAAGGGAACAAAGTTTCTTTTAAAGAAGTATCTGCTTTCTACACTCAGGTAGCCAAAGGATAGTTATATGTAGAGGTGAAATGACTTTGCTTTCTAAAAAAAGAAAGAGGTCTGCCAGGAAACTTAATTGTTTTCTTCTTAAGGCCAATTTCCAAACGTGCCAGAAACTTAGGGAAAACCACAACAACATGTGAAGGGAATCTGGTACTTCAGCTGGAATGAATAGGTCTCTTGGAGCTTCCCGCCGGAGTTTATAACCCATTAGGGACGATAGCTCAGCAGAGTAATGTGCTTAGCACCACTCAGCCTGGAATCTCACTGGCCGTAAACATTTCAGAAACACACATCTAAGCCAGGACAATACAGTAATCCACTTGGACAGCTGAGAGGGTAAAGCTGGGTCGGAGATAAGTAGCACTGAGTTTCCATAGCTCACGAGCCAGCTTGCAAGCCCAGGTACGGGGCTGTGGGCGCAAGTATTTGGGTTGTGCCTTCCTTTAAGAACTCTTGGGTCCAACTTTTGTTCCATTAAGTACACCCACCTCTGATAGTATTTACCCAAGGGGATAAATACATTAAATACATGCATGAATGCTGAGTTTAGTTGCTAAAGTAAAATCCTCCATTTAAAAAAAAATGTAATTTAAAGTTTCTTCTGGGCTTCATTTCATTTATTCAATATTTATTGTTTCCTATGTGTTAGGATTATCCTTATGGTAAAGCCAAATAGAGGAAGGACAGCAGCCAAGATATTCCCTGTACTGTTTCTTTCTAAGTGAACAAACTCCCAAAGGAGTTAGCAGTTCAGAATTGATGTTTTCTGTGACAGCTGCCAGCTGCAAGGAAACAAAAATGTCATGGTTTACTGGTGACAGATGGAAGTAATGACTTGGGTTCAGAGGGAAAAAAGTAAGTTCATGGACCAACAACATAGAAAGCCAAATTATTTTCACTAGTTACATAATGTTTAAGGTATGAAATAATATAAAAGTAACATTTTTAAATAAATAGAAGTAGAATTTAGATAAGCCCTTTAGTATTGCCAAAATACTAACAGATCTGAAAATTAAAACATTGTGATTATGAAATAGGTGAACACCCTCTATACACTCCCTAACTCTAGTGTGGTAGTCAGCATGCTTTCTGTTGCAATGAAAGAAACCCCCTCAGACTGGTCTGAGCATAAGTGAGTGTATCCTCTTTGTGTAACTGGTAAATTCAGGGTAAGACTGGACTTAAGATGAGCGATCCAGAGTCTCAGCTGAGCTTGTCAGGTCTCAATTGTGTATTCTGGACATATTCTCTATTATACATGTGGGCATTTTCCACATGACAGAGACATCATACAAAAATGTTCCACTTAACTTGTGCCCTCACCTCTATAATATAAAAAGCACTTTCTCCTCCAAGCCTAAATGTAAAATCCCTGGAGGAAAATGGCCTGGCTTGGGTTGCATACCTTTACTTACTAAAACCAGGAAAAAGGGATTAGAGGACAGCCTGGTTTTGCAACCCCACCCAGATCACATGACCACTTTGCTTAGAAAAGAACTACCTCCCCAGAGGAAAAATAGCTATGCATACAAAGTCAAAAGACAGGGCCCGCCCTGGTGGCCGCAGTGGGTTAAGCAACTCACTGTGAAGCAAACCTCAGCCACTACAGCACAAGTTCGATCCCTGCCACTGGCCAGGGTGGGGACACACATGGCGCAGCAGACCTCTCCTGCCTTGCCCGCTGCTCCCCTCAGCTGTGTGTTTCTGTCAATCTGCCTGTTCTGCACCACCCCCACACCTCTGGCATTGTATGCATAAATTAAATAAATAAATCTTAAAAAAAATGAAAAACAAAGTCAAAAGACATTCCTGAAGATTCCAAAACTGAACTTAGAATCTGCTTTACCTGTTGGTTCAGCCATGTTACATGTTCAGTGGTTGTTAAACTTCAACATACATCAGAAAAATCTGTTAAAACAGGTCACTGTTAAAACAAGTAACTACCTTGGAGTTTCCATTCAGTAGGTCTCTTTTCAAGTGACGCTTGTTGGTTTGAGGTCCAGACTTTGAGAAATGCTGTGCTAAGTTTTTTTTTTTCCTAACATTTTAAAAGAACAGGCTTATGGGCCTCCCTGGTGGCGCAGTGGGTTAAGCAGCGCACTATGAAGCAAACCGCAGTCACTGTAGCATGAGTTAGATCCCTGCTGCCGGCCAGGGAGGGGACCCACATGGTGCAGCAGACCTCTCCTGCTGTGCCCGCTGCTCCCCTCAGCAGTGTACTTCAGTTGATCTGCCTGTTCTGCTCCCTGCTCTCTGTGGTGAATCCTCTCACCCTCCCCCCCACACCTTTGGCCTGTACCCCAGTGCTTGTATGCATAAATAAATAAATCTTTTAAAAAAAAAAAAAAGAACAGGCTTATTAGGAAAAGGAGAAAGAAAAAGATAGGTGCTGGCATAGTCACGTTGTCAGGAGAGTTGCCTAGAATTTTATTTTGTCAAACCTTATCCAAGTAAGTGCTAGTCATGGATATATTTCACAGATTAAAAACTTTCTAATCATCAGGGAACATACAATTCTGAGGTTGATTAACATTGTGACCTTGCAGAAGTCAATTTTTTCTTGTGTAACATGGGAGTAAAGTCAGAATAGATGTGTAGTAGACATTTGTCATTTCTGTTTGCAGCATCAGTATCGTATTGTAGGATATGGAGTTTGTGTGAATCTTGGAAGGATATGAGGTCCCATTAGAAACACTATTTGTTTGCTTTTCCAACCCAATCTACTTAAGCAGAGATTTTCACCTGGGACTCTGAGTCAAGAGTAGGTAATTCAAAAAAGAGGTGGCTTGGACCTCAGTCTGGTGGTAGCTGCAATTGTGGTGTTCAGAATCTGTAGAGGCTGCTGAGGCAACTAACCCCACTCCTCTTGGTGTTTAATTTTGCTGCTCTCTTACTTCCCAGTAAGCTGTGTATCCAGTAGAATTCCCCGATCGAGTCAAGGAGAGATTACCACAAAACAGCCAAAAGAATAGCAATAGGGAAACTTGATAATATGTCTAAAAAGGCTTAACATGTGTTCATACTGTTATCTCATGGTTTGCTTCTGGAGATTCAACCTAAGAAAATAATTGGGGCTGAGAACAAAGAGTGGTATGTAAAGGGGAGAAAATTTGCACCTAGTCACAATGGACAGCAAGCAGTGTCTCTTTTAAGTAGGAAACTGCTTTAATATTTTTTTCTCTTTCTCCCTCTCCCTTCTCTTTCTACCTTTCCCTTCTACTTTCTTTTTGTTTTCCTTCCACTTTCTTTATCACCTTCCCCTTCTTCTTTATCCAATAGCACAACATCTTCCTACCTACCTACCCTACCCCCCAGCTCTCTCATATTATACCTTAATACACGCCTTTCAGTCACGAGAGCAAAGCTGGGTTTTCTGAATAGTATAGTTAGAAATTTTTAGGATTTACTTTGAAGCACCAAGTGATGAAAAACCCTTGCAGTTGGATCAAGAGATGTGGGGTGGGGAAAGCTCTGAGGATGGGGAGATAGACTCCAGTATCCTGGAAGAAAGTGGGAGCTTTGGACAAGAGGTATAAAGTAAGAAATTATGGCCAAGAATGGTCAATGAACTGGGCGGGAGATGGGTGGATGGGCAGAAATGTCAGATCTGCTGGAATCTGTTTCCTTTCCTGTAAGAAATTAAACTCTACATTCCCTAAAATTTCAGTAAAAAAATCTAGAAAACCTAAAAATGGTGATGTTTTGCAAAAAATGAAACAAAACACAACAAAAACAAAGACAGGGACAAATTGGGGACACTTCATGTCGAGGAGGGAGGGAATGGGATGAGAGTGGAAAGAGTACAAGGGACTGAGGTGATGGTGCAGTGGTGAAATGGTGGTGGGAAATCCATGGGGATCACAGTTGATATAAAAAATATATAAATTTTAAAAATCATGATGTTTTGAACTAGTGTGTATAAACAGGAGTACACAAATGTGATCTAGAGACACTCTGAGAACATGAATAAGGAGGCAAAAACAACAAACCTCCAAGAGAATTTAAACCCTACCTCACTCCCACCCAAGAGCTCCCACGACTACGAGGTAAACAGTCAGTGTCCTGCAGCTATGTAGAGACAAGATGCAGTAATTCTTTTGTCTAGTGAAAAAAAAAGTAATCCAGAAGTTCACGAATTTGGAGACAGTCTGATTATATGCACTACAGTATGTACGGCAGCATTATTTATACCCAGAGATAACTTCCTTCAGAATGACATGAAACTCCAGACACCAATTCAAAATTCTCCAATTTACTGTCCATCTCATCTTGGGAGGCCTCAATTGTGGGCCTCTAAGAATGATTCACTTTCTCTTCTAATTCCCAACTCTATTCTGGCCTTGAGGGGAAAAACATCTCATCCTGGTGTCTAAGCTCTGTTCACATTGTTATCCACTGCTTATGCCCAGAAGTAAGCACACCAATGGGGTGACCCATTTTGGGAAGAATGGAATGGGCAAGGGATCCAGTCATGTCAATATGAACTCCTCAGAGCACTTTGGACAGGGAATTTCAGGGTACTCAGAGTACATTGGTAGGGATAATTGGATGATTAAAACCTCACAAACACTGTATTCCTTGGGACAGGGTGTGACTTATGGGGAGAGCTCTGGTTCAAACACTACATAAAATTAAAAAAAAGCCTTATGAATATGACCTTAAGGTTTGTCCCCCTGTGATTTTAGTGGTCTTGTTTTGGCTTCAAGAATATTTGAGGACAGGTATACTGAAGCTGAGCATGAGGAAAAAGTCCAACCCTATAAACCCATTGTAGTCACTACTCCCCCACCCCAAGTACTGCAAAATGCTGATGTTCAGAGTATTTCTTTGCCTGTTTAGTTACAGAATATAGTGCTCAGTTATAGAATATGTTCCGCCTTTTAACACCTGTTGTGTACATGCCAGGTAGTAGAAAGGGCAACAATAAAGTAGCAATCCTACAGAAAGAATATGGCAGAAAATTATCTGTAAGCGCATCCTGATTTCCTTTTGTAGTCTAGAATAAATATAATTCTTGAGCATCCCAGATATTGGAAGCTAAATAAAGCAACTCAAACTTTCCTTAAAAGAAAAAAAAATCTGGGCCTCCCTGGTGGTGCAGTGGGTTAAGCAACAACCTATGAAGCAAACCGTAGCCACTGCAGCACGAGTTCGATCCCTGCTGCCAGCCAGGGAGGGGACCCACATGGTGCAGCAGACCTCTCCTGCTGTGCCCGCTGCTCCCCTCAGCA